>CAKNXH010053060.1:0-12686 GCA_932178445.1 Andricus quercusramuli
TTTGAAACTTCCTGTACTTTGTTAAAAAATTCATCTATTTTGTAAGAAAATTCATATTATCGGTTGAAAATTGATCGTTTTGATTGGAAATTTGTATTTTTCTTATTTAAAATTAATTTTTTAAGCTGAAAATATAACTGTTCCATTTTTTGTCGATAATTTATTTTTTTGATAAAAATGTAGTCTTCTTGGTTGAAAATTATACTATTTCGTTGAAAATTTACTTCAATTTCATTGGAAATTAATATTTTTACTGAAAATTTAAATGGGTATCCTATTTGTTGAAAATCCGTCTTTTTTTGGTAAAAGAGTACTCTCATTAGTTGAAATTTCACCTTTTTGGTTGAAAATTTAACAGCTTTGTTGACAATTCGTTTGTTTTTTGTTTGAAAATTTATTTTAGGAACTGAAAATCACAATCGATAACTACACGCCGAATCAGAACTGCGAAAAAGGCGTTACGATATTTCGACTTCGACTCAATCATCTTTTTAGAATAGGAGTAGAGAATCGATGTGAGAATCAAAATTTCATGATGGTTTTTCAGTATAAAAATAATATTTTTCCACACGCAGGCATCGATATAGGATGCCATATAACATATATTTCTATATGGGTTCCTACATAGGTGCCTATTCTATTTCGTATCGCATTTTGCCCATATGATATACGATTTTATAAAGGAGTATAAAGGGTCTCCATATAGTTTCCGCACGAAGTAATAGAAGAAGAAATTGTGTGCAA
This sequence comes from Andricus quercusramuli, assembly GCA_932178445.1. Classification (NCBI taxonomy): domain Eukaryota; kingdom Metazoa; phylum Arthropoda; class Insecta; order Hymenoptera; family Cynipidae; genus Andricus; species Andricus quercusramuli. Next base: position 745 of record CAKNXH010053060.1, read on the forward strand.
CCAATGCGTGGCAATTTTTTCGGCAATAGTTGGGGGCAATACTTGCGGGCAATAGTGAACGGAATATCTGTATGAGGCACAAAGTACTCTCGGCGAGGAAGAGCTGAAACTGGCCGAGAATGGCTGAGAGTCACAGACTATTTTGGCGCTAAATTTGAATTACACTCGTCTCCACACTATTGCCGAAAAAATTGCCACATTTTTCTATCGCAAATGGATTAGCGTTGCGTCTCCTCACTATTCCTTCGTGGGTTTGCAATATTAGTGCCACATGTCGGGATTTTCAGTAGGATCTCCATGATTTCATTTTGCTGGCACATTAAATTTTCAAGTTTAAAGTTCGAAAGTCAAAACTGTATGAATTTACAATATTATGTAATAGGATACTCCAAGAATGTTTCTTAATTATAATGGTAAACCTATAGTTTTTATACAGTCTATACACACCGAAACTCCCATGACAAGAAGAACACACTGAAGAACACAGAAAGCGATTATTAAAAACTTCATTGTAATTTCGGTTGAATACTGACAAACTTTTCTGTTTCGGTTGTGGCTTATATGATACGCATATCCCCACTCACACAGTTTGAAGTCTGCACCTGGCGCGTGCTACTCGCGATGATAATGTCACGGTGTTTACTGTTCATAATCCACTATAGCTAACCATTTTTAACATTTTTTATTTTATTTCTTACGATGAAAACAAAAACTACGCATTATATCAAAAAATGGTTAATAACGAATTTGTAGCTATTTTTAAGCAAACTTTTGTTTATTAATTTTCTTCGTAGCTTCTGTTATTTGTCAAAAAAGTTTTTTTTTATTTTCAATGTTTGTTATGAATAAAACAAGAACTGCGCGTCCTATTAAAAGGTGATTAGAATGAAATTTGTAGATCTTTTTTGGGTTCAACATTTTTATACATTCATCTTTTTTTTATTTCTTGCATAGTTTGACCGCAAAATGGAATTTTTAGTTTTTTTTTTTAAATTTTTTGTTCGATCAAAATTTGAATTTGCGATTTTTCAAAAAAATTCCAAAAGTTGCCCAGGGCAAATCTTATCAGAGGAAAAATAAGGTTAACTGCGTACATTTATTGACAGTACACGCTGTATATTCAGAGGGCTCGCGTTCGAGTTTCTGATAGTAAATAATAAATAACATTTTTTTCTAGAAGGTCTGACCTAGAAAATGTGGCCTATTTCCGCTACATCTTTGTTTACTGATACTCTTTCATTCTGTAATTTTCTCTCCCACTCTCACCTGCTTCTTTGTTGTTCTCCATTATCACCATGTGCTTCTCGCCTGTGCCCATTATAGGCAAGCGCATTACCCCGGAAAAGTATTTCCCCTCATTTGTGCACAGACCTTTTAAAATTAAAGGTCAAAGCATCGACAACTGTAATTTGGCGATTGTGAATTCTCTTTCGTTAAAGCTCCTTCGGCTTTGACGAACCCATTCTCATCACGTATCTTGAAAAGAAAAAATTTCAAGAAAGTAGTTCAGCTTGTAGCCTCGCAGTTGAATTTTCAGTTGAAACAGATCAATTTTCAACAAAATAGTTCAACTTTCAACCAAAGAGATGAATTTTTAACTAAAAATAATGAATCTTCAACGAAAAAGTGATTTCTCAACAAAGTCGTTTTACCAAAATTTTAAAATAAAATAGTTGAATCCTCCAGCAAACCAGATTAATTTTCAAACAAAACGTTGCATTTTTATCCGTTTGCATTATTTATAACAGTTAAATTTCTCGCCCTTAAATATAAATTTTCAACAAAAAAGTTAATTTTGAATTAAATAGTTGAATGTTGGACTAAAAATGATGAATTTTCAACAGTTGGAAAAAATGATTTTCATTCAAGAAACGAATATTTTCAACGAAATAATTGGGCTTTTAATCAAAGAGGTTGATCTTCAACTAATATAATTATTTTTTAATAAAGTAGTCGAACCTTTAACCAAGTACTTACATTTTTAATCAAGTAGTTTATTTTGTACCAAAAGCAACGAATTTTCAACAAAATAATTAAGTTTTCAATCAAGAAAATTAATTTTGTACCAAAAAACGATGAATTCTCCACAAAATAGTTGGATCTTTAAACGAACAGTATAATTTTTAGCAAAAACAGACGAATTTTACACCAATGCAGATTAATGCTGGATTAAAAATATAATAGTATAGTTTTCAACTGAATAGAATCAACTTTCAACGAAAAACTTAAATTTATAATTTTTTTTCAATTATGTAGTGATAACGGCGATACCACGCTGAAAACACCAGTTCCCGTTAGATCACTGAAGTTAAGCAGTATTGGGCGCGGTTAGTACTTGGATGGGTGACCGTTCGGGGAATACTGCGTGTTGTTGACCCGTCGTGGGTGTGGTGGACCCACACGGTAGTATTTATCCACCTAGAAACACTATCCGAATCGGGTAGTGAGGCAATGAACTTTCGAGTTCGAAATGCTAATCAATTTTTTTATTTTTTTATTTAGTGATTACATTTTTAAACTACCATCTGTAGGGAATCTGTCTTACCGACTGCTGGATATAAAGTTTAAAAGCCATGTAGAAAACTAGCAATACAAAGGAACATATTAATAATTTTTTGCTTTGATATAAATTTGATACAAATGAGAAAAGAATTGTAAAATTCCCAACCTTTATTCGTTAAAAATTTTACTATTTTGTAAAAAAGTAGAGAATGTTATTGAAACACATCAATTTCTATCTTACCATCAGTAGATATTCCAACTTACCGACGCATGGATTTAAAAATTCTAGCCGGTGACAAGTGGCTCCACTCGAAGGTAAGAGGCTAGTTTGCAATTTCAACAACTCACGAATTATCTGCAGGAATTTCTCTAACCATGTGTCGATAATGTAGATTTTGTCTTTTTAGGGCGCGAAAGCTTCGGAAAAGGTCTTCTAGATCGACAAAATACAAAAGTCGAGATATTCGAGAAACTACGAATGTTGTAAAAACACTTCAGGGTCTTGATGATCTCAATGAACTTAAAGTAGCGTCCTCGAAGTTTAATGAGGAAACTTGAAATTTCAATGCGGGATTTTAAAAAAACTACTTCCCCACCATAATTTCCCCTCACTTTCCCTTCCCTCATTTCCCCTACTTTCCCCACCCTCATTTCCCCTCAATTTGCCTACTCCTCCTTCACTCATGTCTCTTAAATAACTTTCCTTCCCTCTTTCCCCTCTATTTCTTTACTTCCCATCCACTCACTCCCCTTACTTTTCATACTTTACATATTTAAAATCCCCTAATTCCCCCTACTTTCTTACCAATTATTTCCCCCTACTTTCCCTACTACTCCTCCATTCATTTTCCTACCTTTGGTTGTCCCTACTTTTCCCCTACTCATTTCCTTTGACTCACCATCCCACAATTTCCCCTACTTTTTCTCCTCTCATTATCTCTCAGTTTACCTACTTCCCCTTCACCCATTTTCTCTCACTTCCGCAACACTCATTTCCCCTACTTCACCTACTTCCGCTCCCTTCATATCACCTACTTTCGCGTCTCTCATTTCCCCTCACTTTTCCTCTTTTCCCACCACTTACTTTCCTTTACTTCTTCAGCCTCATTTCTCCCAGTTCACCTACCTCCACTCCACTCATTTCTCATACTTCACCACCCCTCACTTTCCCTACTTTCTCACCGCTCATTTCCCTACCCCTCACTTCCCCTGCTGCCCCTCTTCTCAATTCCCCTGACTTCCTGTCCCATAATTTCACCTACTTTCCCTCCCCTCATTTTCCACACTTTTCCCTACTTCTTCTCCACTTATTTCCCTTTACTTCTCCACCCTTCATTTCTCCCAATTGACCTTCCTCCACTCCCCTCATCTCCACTAGTTTCTCACACCTCACTTTCCCTACTTCCTCTCCACTTATTTCTCTACCCCGCACTCCCCCTGCTGCCCTTCTTCTGATTTCCCCCAAATTCCTAACCTATCATTTCGCCTACTTTCCTCCCCAATTTCCCCTCACTTTGCCTCCACTTATTATATTTCACTTCCCAAACCTCGTTTGTTCTTCTTCACTTATTTCCACTGCCCTTATATCACCTACGCTCCCTCCCTTTATTTCCCCTCACTATCCTTTACTTTCCGACCCCTCATTTCGCGTACTTGAAGTACTTCCACCACCCTCATTTCACTACTTTTCCACCCCTCACTTTCCCTGCTTCCTCTCCATTCATGTCCCTACCCATCACTTCCTCTGCTGCCCCTCTTCTCATATCCCCTTACTTTCCCTACTTCCCCGATACCCTTTACTTCGCTACCTCTCATTTCTCCTACTTCACCTACTTCCACTTCCCTAATTTCCCCTTTTTACTCACCCCTCATTTTCTCCCACTTTCTCTAGTTCCCCTCTATTCATTTCCCCATCCCTCACTCTCCCTACTTTTCCTCCCCTCATTTCCCTTCACTTTCCCTCCACTCATTACATCTCACTTCCCTACTCTCGTTTCTTCTACTTCACTTACTTCCACTCCTCTCATATCACCTACTTTTCCTCCGCTCATATCCCCTCACTTTTCCTACATCCCCGATACCCTTTACTTCCCTACCTCTCATTTCTCCTACTTCACCTACTTCCACTCTCCTCAGTTCCCCTCTTTTATCACCCCTCATTTTCTCCCACTTTCTCTAGTTCCCCTCTATTCATTTCCCCATCCCTCACTTTCCCTTCTTTTTCTCTCCTCATTTCCCCTCACTTTCCCTCAATTAATTTCCCCTTCCTTTCCCTACTTCACTTACTTTCACTCCCCTCATGTCACCTACTATCCCACTCCTCATTTCCCCTTACTTTCCGTATTTCCCCACCCTCATTTCCTCGCACTTCCCCCCCTTGGAAAAAAATAAGATGGACGGACATCCAACCGAAATTATGAGGGTTTCTACTCGGGGCTAATAAAATGTTTTAAAAAATGGATGTAAAAGGTTTTGGAAAAGTGCTCTCGAATTGTCCGATTTTAGAAATGAAAAATTCATTTTGAGGGAAACTGAGAAAAAGAGTTGCATTTTGTGACTAAGGAAGAAAAGGGGAACCTTCGGTTTGATTGTCTCGAAGCGTGGGAACTCCTACATGACTCGTTAAACCGGGAAAAATCCTCTCACGGTGGAAAGTTCACGGCCGGTCCGATCCTTATCGTCTTTAACTGATTCGCAGCCCTTGACTCGTTACACGTGCAAATTGTGTTTGTAATAACAAATAACAACATTTGCAATGTACAGGCCTCGGACTCACTTTAAACTTTAAAAATCAAATGTAGTGTAAACAGTGTCACAAAATTTTAATGAATAGGGACAAAATTTCAAAAATGGGCCAAAATAGTGTCACAAAATTTAAAAAATAGTACCAAAATAGGCTCAACAAATTTAGAAAAATAGGGTCAATATAGTGTCACAAAATTTGAAGAATCGGGCCAGAATAGTGTCACACAAATTAAAAAATAGGGCCAAAATAGTGTACAAAATTAAAAAATAGGGCTTACTATAACAAATAACGACATTTACAATGTATACAGGCTTCGGACTCACTTTAGACTTTAGAGATCAAAAGTAGTGTAAATCGTGTCTCAAAACTTTTAAAATAGGGTCAAAATAGTATAAAAAATTAAAAAAAGAGGACCAAAATAGTGCCACCAAATTAAAAAAATAGGGCTAAAATAGTGTCCCAAAAATTGAAAAAATAGGGTCAACATTTGTGTCAATAAATGTAAAAATAGGGCCAAAATAGTGCCACAAAATTTAAAAAATAGGGTCGAAATAGTGTCACAACATTTAAATAATAGGGTCAAAATAGTGTCACAAAATTATTAAAAATAGGGTCAACATTTTATCTCAAAAAATTTGACAAATAGGGCTAAAATAGTGTCACAACATTCAAAGAATAGGGTCAAAATAGTGTCACAACATTTAAAAAATAGGTAGGTGTTTGAGTAGAATATTGGATTGAAAATTCATCATTTATGTTAGAAAAATCATCTCTATTGGCTGAAAAATAGACTTTATACGCCACAGGCATGATTCGCGCGTATTACGTGCCTGTCTTCAGGAACTTAAGTAGCCCTTTATGGGTCAGTGGTGGGACCAGTACAATAATGGCCTCATTATTGTACTGTACAATAATGGGGCCATTATTGTACTGCTCCCACCACTATCCACTATCCATTATAGTCCGCGTATCATTGGAGCATTGAAGCAACACTTATCGTACATGATAAACCTACAGATAAAGGGGGAGGTACAGAGGGGTGTCGCAGGTGGGGGGAACATTTTTTAAAATGTTGAGAATTTGAAAATTTCGAAAATTTTTGAAAATTATAGAATTTTTGAAAATTTTTGAAATGAATGAAATTAATGATTATCCAGCAGGAGAACTACTTTCAGAAAAAGAAAATCTAAAATGTACGCATTTCTTTCAACATTTAATTATATTTATTGCAAACTGCGAAAAAATTATATACCTGAGTTTTGAAAATACTTTTACAGTTGATGATAATATTCAAACAGAGAGAAACTTTTACGATGACATTAAGCGTGGCGAATTCGACGAAAAATATGATGTTGATAACATATCCGTATCACCGAAAGTACAATTAACACGTCAGTATTATTTTGTATATTTATTCCCAATTGTTCAAATTCCTTATGATGATTTCTTCACATTTTTAAAAATAATTTTGCACAATACTCAAAAGTACATAAAATAATAATTAGGTTAATTTTTTGTTTACAACTATATTTTTACCGTTATTATTTCTCCTCATAGGAAAGGGAAAGGTAAAGCTAAATATCAGTATATATTCAATTGATAATTCAATTTAAACCAATATATTTAAATTACTTCTAAAGCGTGCTTACAGATACTGAAAATAAAAGTACAATAATTAATTCTATGTACTGTTTTTACAAAAAATAAATTTTTCTTTCACGATATTCAGAACAATTTGTTTGAACACTGAATATGAATAAAATTAAAAACAAAAATTCCTTTGTTGAAGAATCAAAACCTTATTATTTCTTCCAATTTGTATTTTTCTCTTACAGCAATTGAGTATTTCACTTTCTTTTATTTCCCTCTCTGCATATCGAACCATTCACGCGCACGTTTTTCCTCTGGCTGAAATTAAAAACGGTATATTTTGTATACATTCACATTGACAGACTTTACAACAATTTTCAAATGTCAAAATGTTGCTAAGTTCAAAAATATTTTAGATAAAAATTAATATAAGAACTGAAAATTAATGCTTGTACTTGCTCTACTTTTTCAATCATGAAATTCTATCAATTGTATAATCACTTTCAGTCTTAGATAATCTTAATGTAAAAAACAAATATGAATAAAAAAAAACTTTTTAAATTATCGAAAGTATCTCTCTTCTAGCAAGATAATGTCTATTGTGACAAACAATTAATTTTTAAATTTTCCATGAATAATTTATCTACTTACAAAGTCCATCGCACTTTTTCGTGCAACATTCATCGTGTAGCTCACATCCTACACCAGACGATTTCCCTCCAACGCACTGTAAAAAAAATATAATATTGTGATTATTTTTTGTATCAAAACAGTACTCCAAGTAAAATAACTTCGAATTTGTTCACGACTGAATACCATGTTAGTACTTCTTTTTAGGATTAATAGAGAATCGATGTGAGAATCAAATCTCATGATGGTTTTTTAGTATAACAATGATATTTTTCCACACACAGGCATCGATATAGGATGCCATATAACATATATTTCCATATGGGTTCATACATAGGTTCCTATTCTACACTGTTAGAAAAATCTGTACTTGATTTAGTATATACATGTAATGGAAGCAAGAATGCACAACATGAAATTAAATTTAGGATACCAGCGTACAGTAAATTTAGTATATGCATATAATGAATTTAGTATGCACGTACATGAAATTTAGTATACGCGTATACTAAATTCAGTATACATGTATACGAAATTCAGTATATGCGCATATACTAAATTTAGTATACGCGTTCCGTTTCGCGTGGGTTCCATCTTCATCGCCTGTAAACATGATCAGATGAAACAAGAAATCGAAGAACAAAGTTTTAATTTTCAAATAATCATATCGTTAAGCTACACATACGTTGATAAATTGACTTTCAAAGGGAAGACTTCGCAGATCCTCGCAGAAAGAAGCCGAACCTTGTAGCATTATAGAGAACTCAAAAAAATGCAGCGGCATCGAGTCTGCCACCGGTCACGTTGCCCGACTCGCGTAAATCGGAACGCGCTTGCGCAGATGAATATATTAAACACGTATATGAATTTTAGTATACAGAAACTATAAAATTCATATACGTGAAAGAAGCTTATTGTACACTTAATAAATCTAGTATACATATAACTTCATAAAAGAAATTCAGTATGCGTAAGTATACTAAAATTAAAAAGTGTAATGAATGTAGTAAACGTATAGGAAATTTAATTTGCCCGTGTATACTAAAAATGCAAACATTTCTAACAGTGTATTTCGTATCGCATTTTGCCCATATGATATACGATTTTATAAAGGATTATAAAGGGTCTCCATATAGTTTCCGCACGAAGTAATAGGAGAAGAAATTGTGTGCAACCAATGCGTGGCAACTTTTTCGGCAATAGTTGGGGGCTATTTAGTAAGCGGAATATTTGAATGACACCCGTCTCCACACTATTGCGGAAAAAAATTGCCACATTTTTCTATCGCAAATGGATTAGCGTTGCGTCTCCTCACTATTCCTTCGTGAGTTTCCAATATTAGAGCCACATGTTGGAATTTTCAGTAGGATCTCCATAATTTCATTTTGCTAACACATTTAATTTTCAAGTTTAGAGCTCGAAAGTCAAAACAGTATGAATTTACAATATTATGTAATAGGATACTCCAAGAATGTTTCTTAATTTTAATGGTAACCTAGTTTTCATACAGTCTATACACACCGAATAACCCATGACAAGAAGAACACACTGAAGAACACAGAAAGCGATTATTAAAAACTTCATTGTAATTTCAGTTGAAAACTGGCAACCTTTTCTGCTTCGGTTGTGGCTTATATGATACGCATATCCCCACTCACGCAGTTTGAAGTCTTTACCTGGCGCGTGCTACTCGCGATGATAATGTCACGGTGGTTTACTGTTCATAATCCACTATAGCTAACCATTTTTTTAATTTAATTTCTTACGATGAAAACAAAAACTACGCATTATATAAAAAAATGCCAACAGCACGCAGTAGTATTCCCGAACGGTCACCTATCCCAGTACTAACCGCGCCCAACACTGCTTAACTTCAGTGATCTAACGAGAACTGGCTTTTTCAGCGTGGTATGGTATGGTTAACAAAATAATTGTTCAAATTATTTATTATAATTATTAATAATATTATATTTGAATAATGCTAGAAAGATGCGTTTTTTTATTTCTGGCTCTTTGTCCAATTTTCATTTGGAGTGAACTGGTAATGAATTCAAGTTAACAAAATAATTGATCAAACAATTTATTATCAATGTTATTAATATTCTCTTTGCTTGATTGGTAGAATGTTGTGGTTTTTTCTGAAATTTTCAACTGTTTGTTTATTTTTTATTAGGCGTGACTTAATAATTAATTATATTTAGCAAAAAGAATTGTTTAAATAAATTATTATTGTTAATGACTGAGTGAGGTGATCATTAAAAAACGGCAAAAATCATAATTAGAGCCAAAAACTCGCAAACCCCATTTTTTCACTCATGGGGTTTCTTTGGGACCCTATAAAACAGACTTATAGGGGTGATATTTTATTCGTATTCTATGGCTAATTGTTTAGAGAAATGTTGATTTTCAGCCCGATTGAGATAATATTAAGGATTCTGATGAAGATTTACAATAACGTCTTTTTTTCTTATGGGAAATACATGTTAAACTTCATGGGGCTTGCGGCACCCCTAAATATCATTTTTTTTCAAAACAAAAAAAATGGATTAATTTTTCGCTGGATTCAAACAAATTTTGGGGGTGCCCCATAAAACTTAAAAAAAAATTAAATATTGGTTAAGGTTGGCTAAAAAATATGATTTATATAAGAAATACAAAATTCAGTGTTTTTTCATTTTTGCAACATCTGACTTTATTTTAGTGCTTTTTATCAGTATGAAGTTCCGAGGTATTCAAAAGATTAATGTTTAAAGCTAGAGCTATAAAATAAAAATTTTAAAAGCTCATAAAAATGACTATTTGCAGAACCCATTTCTCTCCGTGTTTGATTCTTTGAACTTGACTTTTTTAAAGTTATTTTAATATATACATACATAATACATATATATATATATATATATATTTTTTTTTTTTAACTTGAGTGTTTTTTTTAACTTGAGACAACGAAATATCTCAAAAAATACGAATCCTACGGAAAAAATGTACGAAATACGTAAGTTTTATTCGGAAAATTTGTTTCGATTCGCGATAGATGGCGCTGCAATTGCGAGCAATGAAATTGTTGACACTACTGTTAGCTCTACCCAGGAATAACGACGCGGACGTAGTAGTTGTCTATTCCCTTCGGGGTGCTTAATTTCGACGAGTCCCCTTGCCTCTCACCATCCGTCAGGGTGCTTGAACTTTTGGCAACGGGACAGTAAAAGTGATAAAACTGTCGAAAACCATTCCCGAATGCAGTTGGTTGACGACAGTCGATTTTGGATGTAGACATTACATATCATCGAGTCTCCACTGTCCACAATCCTCGACGTCATTCCGGCCGAGCGATAATTGCGTCTGTCCGTGCTTAACGTTTATTCATTAGGAAGGTTGATTGTGTTCATTTGATTTGGGTGCGTTGGTTGCTTTCGTTTGGGTTATTGTTGTTCGTTTGAGTTGGTTTGGGTGTCGTTATATTTCCTCATTACCTTACTTCATTACTTTTACAATGGAAATTCTATCTCAGCAACAGAAGATTGAAATGATTCTCATTTATGAAGAAAGTGGCAGGAATATCAATGATGCTCTCACGCTTTATGCTCAACGCTTTCCAGAAAGTGTTCCTTCACGCGCTTCATTTTACCGGGTTGTCCGAAACTTCATCACTGACGGAAGTGTACAACCGAAAAAAAGGAAGCGTCAAGTAACAGTTACTAGAGTTGATAATGAAATTGCAATTTTAGCTGCAGTCACTCGTGACCCTCATGTTAGTACTCGACAACTAAGTCGCGATTCCGGAATGTCTCTATTCAGTGTTTGGAAGGTATTAAAACGTAATAATTATCATCCGTATCATATTTCACTGCATCAAGAACTTCATGGAAATGATTTTCAAAACCGAGTGACATTTTGTCAATGGGCGGTTCTGCAGATACAAGGAAACCCGAATTTCTTTTTTCTAGTACTCTTCACAAACGAGTCGTCTTTCACAAACCATGGTAACGTTAATCGGCACAACATGCATTATTGGAGTGTACAAAATCCACATTCGTTGCGTGAAGTTGAGCATCAGCGTCCATGGTTCGTGAACGTTTGGTGTGGAATAATTGGAGATCAACTTATCGGTCCGTATTTTATTGATGGAAATTTGAACGGTCAAAAATATCTTGACTTTTTAGAAAATCAACTTTCAATATTGCTGGAAGACCTAAGCTTGGAAGTGCGACTCAACATGTGGTTTCAACATGACGGTTTTCCAGCACATTATGCGGCAATCGCGAGGGAAGTACTCAATCGCGAATTCAATGGACGATGGATCGGTAGAGGATGTCCAGTAGATTGGCCTGCCAGATCGCCAGATCTTACGGTGCCGGATTTCTATTTGTGGGGTTATCTAAAGAATCGCGTGTATCAAGAAGTGCCCACAACTCGTGATAACATGATCGAGCGAATCAGGTCTGCTTGTGCACAAATATCACCAGACACAATTCGC
>CAKNXH010053061.1:0-20658 GCA_932178445.1 Andricus quercusramuli
GGTGGGGGGAGTGAGATTTAAGGTATTTTGGAGAGGGTAGAAAATATGATAGAAGAGAAAGTGGGAGAGCGTAGGAGTGTAAAGGAGGAGGGGGCAGGTAGGAAAAGGTTAAGGGCAATAAAGTTGAGAATGGAGAGAAAACAGAAGGCAGACAGGAGGAATAATATTGTGATAAAAGTATTGAAGCTAAAGACCAGGGAAGAAAGAGAGGGCGTGAAAGCGCTGCTACAGAGCAAAGGGTGGGTTAAGGGCAGGGTAGGGAAAGTTAAGTTAGGGGAGGGGGGAGAAAGGACAAGGAAGTGGCGGTTGTCGAGTTGGAAAGCTGGGAAGAAAAGTTGGGGGTAATGCGAAATAAGAATAGGATGAAGGATAAGGGAGTTTCCATCGATCACGATTTAACGAGAAAGGAAAGGGGTGTGCAGAGAATGATGAGCGACAGGGCTAGGATATCGGAAAATAAAAGTAGACGAGAAAATGTGGGTGTGGGATGAGGAGAAAGAGGTGTTGAAGGAAGTGCAGGGGAATTTGTTTCGTAGGAAGTAGGGGGGTGAGAGTAATGCAGGACAGAGAAGTAGTGAAGGTGCTGTACTGGAACGTAGCAGGGATAAAGAAGAAGGATGAGGAGTTATGGAGGTATATCCAGTAATTTGATGTTGTGGGGCTGGTAGAGACGTGGGTAGAAAGAAAGGAATTGGATAGAATAGAGCCAAAGCTGCCGAGGGGATATAGGTGAGACTCCAGGAGGCGGTCATAGTGAAGAAGAAAGGAAGGGCTAGTAGAAGAATTATAACGAGGGTTAGAGATGGATTATAGTAAGAAGTTTATGGAGAGGATGAGAGGGAGGGAGTGCAAATAAGGGAAGTGAGAATAGGAGGGGTAGCGTGTAAGTTTGTCGCAGTGTACAATAAGGATGGGATGGGAAGAATCAATGTAAAGGTTCAAGGATGGGGAGGGGAGGGGGCCTTTACAGAGAAGGGGAGAGCTTCGAAAGGAATCAAAGAATAAGATAATAAATAAGGAGGGGGAGATTGTAAGGGACTGAATGGAGGATGAAGGATGGGCAGTGGCGAATGGTATGGTAACTGGGGACGAAGGGGAATAATACACATATGTAAGTAAGGTGAGGGTATCGGTGATAGACTATGTGGTCATGAATATGCAAGGATGGGAGGAGACGGAAAAATTTGCAGTAGAGGGGAGGGTGGAATCAGACCATCAGCAATTAGGTCTGTGGATAAGAGGGAAGGGTGGCGAAAGACAAGGAGAGGAAGAAATTTCGATGGAGGAGATGGTTGCCTGGACGAGGGAGCCGATAGAGAAGTATCAGAAGCAGCTGGGAAAGGTGCGCTTTGAAGGGGAGTCGGTGGAAGAGATATGGGAAAATCTGAAAGAGAAGGTGAAAGGTTGTGTGGTGGGATAGGGAATGTGAAAAGATGTGAAGGAAGTTGAAGAGGAAGTACAAGAAGTGGAAAGAGTGTAATGCGAAAACGAAGAAGTACGCAGAAATGAGGAAGAGGTTTAGATTGATGTGCAGGAAGAAATAACAGGAGAAGGAGAAAGTTCTGGAAGAGGAGTTAGAAAATGATAAGACAGAGGGGGACGCCTGGAAGGTGTAACATTGGTCAATCTATGGTTGGCATGGATCGCACGGAAAATGTAATTTAATTCAATTCGATTACGTGATTTTACCCTTAACTGCTAACTCTTCCATATAAAATTGTACTTTTGCACCCTGAAAGTTAAATTGTCTCAAAAAGAGATTGTTTTTGATTTTATCTTTAATATATATGTCGCAAATTAAACATCTTTCATGAATAATTTTGGGTTCATGAAAGTGGTAGTTTAAATTGCTTTTAGTGGAGCCTGTTCAACAGCTTGCGTCCAATAACACATACTGGATTAAGCGTTGGGAGGACATTAAAAGTAGCCCTTACCTCCCTATTTTGAAAAATTACCCTTAATGAAACCCTGGGAATTAGGACGAGGTTACCGTTGGGATCAGTGTTCGTAACTATGCTTTTTAGGATACGCAAGTTTTGGAAGCGGAAGTAGTTGGCAGCTAAGAATTCACTCGATATAAAGTTTTCAGGAGATCTTGGTTCAACAAATGCCAAGGATTCAATGTAATTTATCGCGACCCCGTTGATGTCCATATTTTAATCCATAAATTAACCAATTGTCTATTAAAAATTCGTAGAAATGGTGGGCTCACTCGAGCGCGAATAGGAGTTGCGAACGCTATTTCGCTAGATCTTCTCTTGGTTAATTCTTTACTCTTAACAAATTAGACGCGTTGATCGGTAAATCTTCCTGATACGGAAGTTTTCCCCCTTGAATATCCAGGAGTTTCTTCTTTAATTTTATGTTTTGCTCTGTTCTTAATTACGTTTTAAATCACGCGTCATTCTAATCCATCAAGGTGCAATGACAAAATTAGAAATCAACTTGATTTTCCTAGCTCTTAATTTTGAATCTTAAAAATCAGCGCGAATTTAGAACTCGCGGAAATGTTAAATTAAACTTTTTCCTTTTTTATAAACGTCTAATTAAATTTAGACCTGGTTGATTTCTTTATACCGATTTTATCTAATTATCATAGAACACTTCGGGTATCAGGCGGTCTAGTTTCCAGGACTTAGCCTGGTTAAGAAGTCCGCCATGATGCCAAGTGTCAAATTTTTGATGATAAATTCGGTAAGTTTTAATCGCACACAATTCCAGAATGGGACCCCATCCACTTACTTCGCGCCTTAGGGAGTTTTGGTCTTCAATTTCCGGGTCTGATCCCGGTTGATAGAAGGCCGCCACTCCAGCAGGTTGTAAGTTGACAGACGCCAATGTGGGATTGCGTAAGTCCGAATTTAATAATTTCTCATAAAAGAACCAATATGAGCAAATAATTATATAATTTTTAATAAAAAACCTTGTTTTGAAATCCTGGATAGTCCTGCCTAGATAGGAGAATATTCCGGTGGTAGCATTCGCAAGCGTCGATTCGGTACGTTTCCACCTAGTCTGGCTAGAGTTTCGGAGAACTCCGTTCTCCAACTCAGTTGAATCGCAAGTGTCATTCGCTCGCGCCGTATCAAACGAGTGGTCCCCTGTATGCTTGGTCCCGCTAGTCTCCCTACTCCTGGGGGTCCGGTTGCGCACGCGTTTATCGAGTTTCCCGCTTGTCGGCTGACAGATATTTGTTGACGAGCATTTCGTGTTCCTATCCTTATTTTCTTTATAGCTGTCGCTTTTCTTCTTATCGCACACAGCTGATGGCGCGAATTTGTCAATAATTCCCTAGTCAGCTGACTTATATTTATTTTCTTCCATCAGCTGGCGCGGTGACGAGTTGAACCGTCTCAAAGGTAATAAATAGGTTTAGGAAGCGTAGTGTGGGGGTTTAGCGAGAAGATAGGAAGTGAGGGGTGTCGGGAGTTGTTTAAAGAATCATTCCAGAGCTCAGATTCAAGGAAGAGGGATGGTGGGATTAGAAGAACGGGTGAGGCAGAGATGGAGGAGTTGAATGACGAGGAGATAGAAAAGCAGATAAGGAGGTTGAAAAGGTCAAAAGTAGCAGTGCTGGATGAGGTAGAGAACGAAGCATGGCAGTTTAGTACACAAGAGGTTAGGGAAGGCTGAAAGAGGTAGTGAAGAAAGTATGGAGGGGCCAGGGATTCCCAGGAGGTTGGAGAGAAGGGTTAATAGTGCCATTATATAAAAAAGAAGATAGGGATAGACAGAAAAATTATAGAGGAATTACGCTCATGAATACGGCGTATAAAGTATACGCGGCGACGGTGGTGGCAGAGAGACTTCGGAAGGATGTCGAGAGGAAAGGAATATTGCTGGAGACGCAGGCGGGCTTTAGGGCGGGTAGGAGTTCTGTCGACAATATCTATGTTCTGCAGCACATCGTGGATAGAGAATGAGCGAAGAAAGGGACAAGAGTGTACGCGTTTTTTGTGGATCTCAAAGGCGCGTTTTCTTCGGTGGATAGGAGGAGGTTGTGGGAGGCGATGGAGGATAGGGGAGTGGAGAGAGGTCTGATTGCGAGGGTAAGGAAGATATATGAAGAGACCGAAGACGAGGTAAGAGTAGGGGAGGGGATTTCAGAGGGATTTTGGATGGATAGGGGTTTGAGGCAAGGGTGTCCACTCAGCATAACGCTTTTTGCGATTTTAATTGCGGATATGGAAAGTAAGCTGGAGGCCGGGGTGGTAGGAGGGGTTAGAATTTGGTCACTGGCGTATGCAGATGAGACAGTGTTGCTGGCAAGTAGCGAGGAGGCTTTGAAGGAGAAGATACGTGGATAAGAAGGGGCTAGAGCTGAATGCGGAAAAGTCCAAGGTTATGGTGATCAGAAAAGGAGGGGGAAGGGGTAAGGGAGGGGATGAAAAGTCGAAGGGAAAGGAGGTGCAGGAGGTGAAAGAGTTTGTGTACCTGGGCTTCGTGTTTCGGAGGAATGAGGGAGAGGATAGTCACATAAAAGAGAGAGTGAGGAGGGCAAATGTGGCGATAAGGCAGGTGTGGGGACTGGGAAAGAAGCTATTCGCAGATGATTTTGGAAGGAGAATGAAATTGTTTGACTCACTAGTGATGACTGTGCTATTGTATGGAGTAGAGGTGTGGGGGTGGAAGGAAAGTGAAGAGGTGAATAGAACGCAGGAGGGGTATGTAAAGTGGACCCTTTGGTCGGCAAGGAACACGCTATATTGTCAGGAGGGAGATGGAGAGAATGAGACTGGGATTCTAGCGGGGAGCAGCGCGTGTAAATAGAAGGAGACATTTTCAGAAGAGGGGGGAAGTAGGCTGGTTAGGGAGTGTTGGTGGGAGAAGCAGAACAGGAGATGGGATGGGAAGATGGAGGTTTAGAGGGAAAGGTACTTTAGAACGAATGGACAGCAGATGGATGTAGTGAGAAGGATGCACGAGAAAGGGAGGAAGGTAGATGAGTTAGTTAAGAAACACGGCATGGAGAGAGAGAAGACAGAAGGGGAAAACAGAATAAGTTCTGGTTCTCTCGGAAAAAGAGGATGTGTGAAGTGTGTGGGAAGGGGCATGCAAGAGTGGAGCACTGGTTGGAGGAGTGCGTAGAGGTGGAAAGTAGTGGGATAAGCATGGAGGTATTGATGCGTGAAAAGGGGGAAGAAAGGGCAGTAGCATGGGTGAAGGGAGTGTTGGGTAAGATGGAGAACAAGGGAAGGTAGGAGAAAGAGGAATGGAGAAGGAAAGATTGTAAATAGGAGAGGAAGTAGATATAAGTGAGCTGTAAATATTGTAAATAGTAGATAAGTAGTAGGTATTAGCCGTGAAAACAGAGGTTGGCTAGCGAGGCAATGCGAGAAAGTAGGGACATGCGAGCGAGGCGAGGCGAAGCGGGGAGGGCAAGGCGATAAGAGCGTGCGGCCTTACAGTTAGTTTGAAGAAAATTCTGTAAAAAATAGAAGTGTGAGCAAGTCAATTTTTCAAGGCCAGCAGGCTGAAAAATAAACGTTTATCTATCTGTCTAATTTACTGGATGAATGAGAGAATAGTACCCTTTGCAGTTCCTTTGTGATATTCGTCTTGGGCAGAGCATGCCATTGTGTTCGTTCCACATGTCTGAACTCTAGTAAAGCATGACTAAAATTCCATTTAAGGTGCTGTCGTTTTTCTGGGATTTCGCTATTTGAATCAACGTTATCAATGTCCGGATGTGGTTCTAGTTAATCTGGTTCTTGATGTTCATCATCCCTAGCGCCTATGCCTTCTGCTTCAATCAGGTATTTGTTGTCCGCATCGTCCAAAGGAAGTTCATCAATAGGAAGCTGCTATTTCACTTCAATTTTGATACGTCCATTTTAATCGCCTTCATGGTTCCTGAACCTCCTCTTCTGCCTCTAGTTGTATTAGGTCATCTACCTGTGGAGGATGTGGTGCTGCTGGATCATCGACAGGTTGAGGAACAACACCAATTGCCGCTGCTTGATCTTGTGACGCGGCTTCCTCTAACTGATGTCCATTGCGGTCGTCTTTCCACGCCAAATCAACCTGCCGTTCAATCTCGCTCGCTCGTTTTTCTGAGACGTGTAGATCAGTCCTGATGTCCTTCACTGTAGTGATGAGATCTTTTAGTGCGACTTTCTTTATAGGAAAATACGTTGCAGCATATTTCGTCCTAAAATTGCATCCATTTCTGCGTGAGGTTTCAAACTATGCAGGTAGACGCAGGCACACTTGTCTAGTCCAAAGCTCATGATAATCGCTTCAGAGTACATATTTACCACTGCCACAAGGATGTTGAGGTCTTCTTTTCAGGAAGCAAAGAGTCTAAGGTCATCCATGTATAAAATGTGGTAGACCTTATATTCCCTTATGTTCAGCTGGCCACATAGGTATCCAGAGCTTTTGCCTCGGGGCAAAATAGAGAGAGGCAAGAGAGAGATGCAGATTATTATACGAGTTATGTCATACTATAAAAGAGGTTTGTGCTGCTTCAATGATATCCGATAATAGTAAAATAGTTTATTTTGTAATTATAAATTAATTTTCAAGTATTATTATAAATATCCTTCCTGATCTTTGTAAGAAATGTTAGCTTTATGTCACTTCAGTTTTTAACATGTCATCCACTCAAAAAATGAAAATATTCTATTGTTTTTTTTAAGAACCTAAAAATGTATAGAACTATAGTTTATTAAAATATATTTTAATTATAGGGCAAGCAAATCCACAGTAGATAGGAAAAATTTCATAAATAAAACTGCAAAAAAGACATGCAATTTTGTTTTTCAGACACGTTCATTATTAGTATTATTTTACGTTCAGAAATTCGGATAATTTTATAACTAAATAGGATTCAGATAAAAATTTCATAGTATTTGACTTCAGCGAGGTTATATTGTATAAGTAGGCAACATTTGCGTAATTTCACTCTGAAGTTTCAATATCTGCCTTAGCAACGGAAACGCGTTCATTGTAAATATTTAAGATTTACAGAAGCTTTATTTTTTAAATATGAATATGGGATAATTATTTCAATGATTCATTCTCATATGACGGAATAATTTCCAATGCCATTAGATATTTTGCGAGATACTTTTGAATACCATGAATTAATCAGAATCTTTTAATTCTTTTTAAAACCCTTAAAATCTTTGGAACCTTGTGAAATCTTCTGCAATCCTGTAAAATACTTCAAAATAACTCTAAATCCTATGAAATTTATTCAAATCTCTTGAAGCCTTTCAAAATCTTCTGAAATTATAATAAACTTACATTGTTAAAATCGCGAAATCTCAAAAACGTTGTTCCTTGACCTGATGTATAAAATATAAATATCTCACAAGGATGAACTCAAGGCATATTCAATAAGCCATGAGATAACAACTGTTGTCCATGTATTCAAAATACATACTAACATTTTCAGATTCCAAAAAAATTGCTAAAACTTTCATTATATTGTGATTAGATTCTTCTAGCGATAAGCTACCAAGGTCGACGTGGCCCCGTAATTTGATTTCTTGGCGTGCAAAAAAGAATTCAGTTACAACTATCTTACAACATTTTTTTCTATCATTCACAGCTTCTTTTTTTTCTTGTCTAATTATACGGATACTTCTTCTGCGTCTGGATAGGGATAATGAATGGAAAAGTGATCAAAGCAAAGAAATTAATGGGAAGGGGGGCTCTAAAGGTCCTCGCGGGAGGCTTTTGTATCAGCAGGGATGTCAGGATGCAATCGGCAGGTTTCGCAATTTAAACAACAAGATCAACAGTAACGTCTTTCCTCCATCGTCATATGCTAGGCTTTTGCTTATCTAAACACTCTTATCATAAATTGGATCGACTCGGTCGTCTTCATAATAAAGCCGAGTAATCAATATAAGATGTCTAGCCTGAAGGTCCCTGTCATACCAGGTATACACGCATGCAATTAAGGAATTACATAACATTTGAAGGCTCTCACGATACGCTAATGAAGGCTCTTGTTAGAGACTCTGAAAACCCCCCCTTGAACAGAATCCTTGTTGGAATAAAATTTCCACCTGGGACGGGGTATATGAAATACCAACTTGGAATGGAAGCTTCTAATGTTTCCCCTAAGGGTTTACATTTTTCTTGTATCTCTTCCCTATTCCGTTACACAAACTCCCACGCACTTACTTGATGGCGGGAGGGAGACCTACAGTTTAAGGTGGGTTCCGAACCACCAAGAGCAACAGCCTTAAGTACTTAGAGAACCTTTTTCTCTAGAGGTACCGGTCTCACGACTCTCCGGAGAGGAACAACTCCCTTGCTAGGCAAGTGTTCACCGCATGGGCCACCGAGGCTCCTCCAGAGTGCGAGGCGGGAACCGAACCCGCAAGCCGACGGAGTGGGTCCAAAGCCTACGCCTTAATCCCCACAACCATATTCCCACTTACCAACTTACTGTAAAAAACATTAATCACCTGTTTTATCTTACAGAGTTGGGTTTCCAGTTTGATTGCTTTCCTAATGGCGAACCTATTCCGTGGATGTCACGTGACGGCCCCTCTTCAGGCAGACAACATTCTCCGGATGGGTCATCTCCTCCTGTCAGGTACAGGTCCAGGTCTCCTCTTGCCAGGCAAACTCTTCACAGGATTCCTTTGGTGATGCATCCTCCTATCAGACTTCCTTCTTCTGACGGACTTGGATACGGACTTGAGCAACTGAGATTCATTCGGCTTATTTTCCGTCCGCATCCGTTCAAGATATTCAAACTTCGAAGACACACTTTTTCTGCCGATAAAGAAATTAGGTTCAGAATAGAAAACGGAAAGGCGAATTTCTTGAAAACAGGGGGAAAATAGGAATTTTTAAAAAGGACGAGAAGAGGGGAATAGGGAAAAGAGGATGAAGTCTATACTCGGATGCTTGTAAAACGAAATCACTAATTAAAATTTTTTCAAGTATTTTTTATTCACATTCATATCTTTCAATTGTGCTACTACATTCTGCGTTATACCCTTCCCCCTACGCCACGAATGGTAACAAAACCTGTCATTTTCTTGGATACTCGATGTGAATTTTCCAGAAATGGTTTTTATTATACAAAGTTCGATGTAAAAATATATAATATTCTAATTTCAAAAGCTCTAATAGTGCCTTAAAATGATTTAAATAATTTTGACGGTGTCAGAAATTTAACAAGTTTCGCTATTATTCCTAAAGACTTTTATCAGATTGTTTTCGCAATGGAAAGATCAACATAATTCATAGTGTTCGAAGAAACTACAAGACATGCTGATACTTAAGTTTATGTATTACGTCATCATATTTACACTGTGTTACTTTGTTGAAACCATTGTTTGCTTTATGTCTGCGACAGCGAAGCGAAATTCTATGAAGAATCATGATCAAGTAGAAGGTGAAATATGTGTAGCAAAGAAAAAAAAATACCCACAGCTTTTACAAACAAAACTTTTCTAATGCTCAAATCGTATTCTTGTTGCATGAGCTGGGCTAAAATTTGAAATTAAAAACGTGAGCATAGAGGCGTGGGCGGGCGGAGGCGCACAAAGTAATGTTCATATGATTGTGGTATTCGCAGAACATGCTCTAACTGCGGGTCGCTGTTTATCTCTAGTAAAACCTGTTGCCCTGAATGATTATATATTGCATGAATATTGTCACCGATGTATAATCCAATTATAAAGTAGTGATCCAATGCCACATCACAAAACCCATCGCCTTTCAGTGGTATAAGATGACCATTTTCAGCTCTATAAAAAGCCACTCGAAATGATTAATTGATGTAGGAAGATGTGCTCTAAGCAGTCCCTCTGGCTCTGGTATTGTCTCTGGAAGAAATACTCATGTAGGAAAATTTGCTGTGGACCAAGCTAGGGCCAAGCTTGGCACTAAAACTAGATACCAGCTTAGAACGAACCAACCAATGATAACTGGACCAGGAAAGAATTCCAGAAATCCAAGGAAAAGTTTACAAACGGTTCAGTAATATTTTTTGACAATTACTGGGGAACAATTTGATGCATCCAAATGACAAGGTTTCATCTACATAGGAGAGACCAAATAAAAAGGTGCTATCTCCTGAAGACAAAATGAGAAAGTGCTAACTCGCGAGGTGAACTCTCAAGGCTTGAATAATGTTCAAAATTAGGTTTTTACATTAAGCCTTGAGGGATTTGATAACAGGGTCAAATAAGATTTTTCACTGTTTCGATACCAGGGGTAGGTGTTTCCAGTACGCTAGCAGATGTTGTACTAATTTACTTTAATTTCAATATAATTTATTCTAGTTCAACCAGATGTAGGATTCAAAAGATACGAACACGATCTTTCTCGAAACGATCGATCCTGAAGCAACTGGAGGTATAGGACCTCCGATTCGTCACCTTTTGCAATACCAGAAGATGATCGAGTCGGAAACATCACTTCACAATAATACGAAAAGGCATTTAGCACTTGACTCTGTTATAGGATCACTTATTTGAATTGAGAACACTTTATAGTAGAGTATGAACTTCGACTTATGATTAATGGCGAGTGCGGTATGGAAGAGACTTGTGTCTCAATTTCGGGTTTTCACAACCTCTCCCAGTCAGAGCCAAAACAGACCGAGAGATGAATGTTAGAAATCCGAATCAGTAATAATCTTAATTCAATGAAATTGAGCGCATTAAATTCGGACATAACTCGTTATGAGTGTCCCGCGAGAAATTCAAAACTGAACTAAAAAGGGAAAGCTGGATACAACTCAGCTGACCGAGCGAGCCACCGCGCTAAACATCACAACCGCTATGCACCAGCGGTTGAGAGGGTTCGAGCAAAAGACCCTAAAAAGGAATTTCCCTTTGAAGAAGAACACTGTTTTTTATAGATCTATTAATCAACTAAGACCATAGATATGTATGATATTATATTAGTATATTTACCAACAGAATTGGGGAAAATTGTTACAGCACAGAGCAGACCGACAATTACGAAAAACATTTCGTGAACAGCAAGAGTAACTCGTGGTGTGGTGTAACCGCTGGTGTAACAATTTGTCTTTCTAATCATAAAGTGACTTTTATTTCCCAATTTAAATATCAATAGTTTACTTCATTATTTATATTGTCAACGTAGTTCTGAATGATTTATTGAAATAATTGACTTATGTTTTCAAAATTTATACTTTTAGGAAGGTTATGAATAAATCAATGCCAAGGTAAACAATATAAAATTATAACTATTATGTAAACACTGGCGAAACTAGGCCCTGGCCTGGCGATCTAGCCTGGGCCAAGCTTGAATGAAACGCCAAATCTGGCCAGGGCCAGGTTATATTGCCAGGCTCGATCGCCCAGCTTGGCCCTAGTTAATTATCGATTCCCAGCCATTTTTAATTTTTTAAATTAAAAGTCGAAATTAAGGGAAAATATTTTTTATTCAAATTTGAAGTTAAATATGTAATATTTAAAAGTTGATAAAAAAATCTAAAAAAGTCCAAAAAGTCACTCATTGGACTTGCGCGTCCTGAACTTTCTACCACCGTCCCAGTCTTTGGAGTTTGTGAAGACAACTCCAATGTGGGTTAGAACTTCTTCTTCGGACACCGCAAACTTTTCGCTTAATAGATCTGTAAGGTAATTTTTTTTAACAGTGAATATTATGCAGGAATCATATGTATATATAATATATTTACTTATATACATCTGATATAATTCCCTTACCCACAATACATGTGCACATCTCATAATCTTTGAAAAGTTCCTTTCCTGGCACTTTCTTCATGGCAGTAAACTGCATAGCCAAATCTCGTGACAAGAATTTTTTAATCATGTTAATGGCAGACTTTCGAAGATTTTGTTTATCCACTGACAAAGCTATGGAAGTTTTCTGCAAAAATGCGTACAAAAAATTAGAGAGGCAGATTTGGCGGAGCCCAAACGAGCACAGGAAGCGATCCCCCCCTCCCCCCCGCCAAAAATTGACCAGGGTGGGGCAAAGTATTGTTTTGCTACCCTCTAAAATCGAATGAATAAATTCATCGGATCGTCGGAAGTAGAAATCTTTATATTCTTTCTTCGTGAACTCTTTTAAATCTATCGAGATCTTTGGAAAATCATTGAAATTTTGTTAAATCTTTCAAAAATCATTAGAAATCTTTCCCAAATATTGGGTAATGTTTGGGCAATTATTTAAATCTTTGTGAAACCTTTCAGAAATCATTAAAATCTTTGCGAATTATTCGAAATATTTTCGAAATATTCGGTAATATTTGTGAAATTATTGAAATCTTTGTGGAATATCTGAAAAATGATTGAAGTATTTGTGAAGTCTTTTGAATCTATCCGAAATCTTCGTGAAATAAGTAGGAACTCATAGTTGAAATTTTTCTTCGATCTTTGAAATCTATCTGAAATCTTTGTGACATAATAGAAGTCTGTGAAATCTTTTAAATCTATCCGAAATCTTTGCGAAATATCTGAAATCCTTGTGAAATATTTATGACATGTTTGAAAAATTATTGCACTGTTTGTCAAATCTTTTGAACCTATCGGAAATCTTTGCGAAACCTGTGAAAACCTTGGGTAATCATTGAAATCTCTGTGCAATCTTTGAAATCCTTGGCAATATGAATTTTATACCTGTACTTTTCATACTGTAATTTTATACTGTTTCAAATCTAAATGAAATATTCTAATTAATTTTCATATAAAATACTAAAGCCAGAATATTGAAGAAAACTTACGAATCGTTTGCCGCATTCTTCATTGCTTTGAATTTTTTCATTAAAACTTTGAAGTTCCTCAAGTGTTTTGAAAGGTAAGTTTAAATCATATTGTTGAGGGAAACTTTTTCGCGAAGTAGAATTCATGGCGACCATATTCTCGAACATATTCTTCAGAATCATTTGATTTTCCCTTATATCCTTTACCTCTGCTCTGAGGAGTTTAATCTCTTTTAATACTAGGCGCACTAAACAAAAAGAATTAAACAATAAAAAAAGTGTTATCTTCAAAAATAGATAAGTAAATTTGAAAACAATTAAATAAAATACGAAGAATGATTTACATTTGTGGATCAATGTTTTGGCTAATGTTTTTGTCTTATTTATTTTTTTAGTGATCATTTTCTTACCTGTGACATTAGAGTTGTCAGAAGAAAGAGGTCTTGAAGTTCTTCTTTGAGAAGAAGTGCTGCTTTGTGACAATTGTGAGTCAGGTTTTGATGCGCTCACATTTGTGTAATTTTCATTTGACGTTCTGGACTGAGAATTTTTCTTCGAAAAATCTGTGAAAATAAATAAAAAATTTGTCAAGGTAAGAAAAGCTGTGTCGGGTAACACAAAATCATCCAAAGAATGAAGAAACTGAAGTTAAAACTGATTAGTTTAAAATAAAATTACTTCTTAAATAGAAATACTAACTTTTCAATTTTTCCTGTGGTGTTGCTGAGCAGTTTTTTGGCTTTACATTTTCGTCACATACATTGTAGAAATCGTCATCATTTTCCAAAGACAAACCGGGTTCTATAACAATAGTGAAAGGAATCAATTGCACAAATTTTCAGTATGTATGTACCTATACAAAAATATATGAAAATATTTGTATTGAAATTGAAGGTATACCTTTATCTCTCCCTAAATTGAATTCTAAAAGTTGCTCTTCTTGAAAGCTATCACTCTCGATCATACACAAACGGCTAGTGCAAGGATCCTTATCTGTTGCTAGTTTTTCATTTCCTGTATAAAAATGTAAAATAAATTAGGTATCTAAATCTTCAGTATTCGCAAGAACTATAAAAGAAATATTTCGAGGTACATAGGCATAAAGAACTTTTTTAAATTGTTAATGAATACAAAAAGATTGAAAACGAATAAATAACAAGTAATAAAAACAAATAATTAATAAATATAAATAAAGTGATAAATGTTAGAAAGAAATATATACGCTTCGTTTGGCTTCTTCCTGAACTTTTCACTAGTGCTGGATCCTCTTTTGCAAACTCCTCACTTTCGTTTTCACTGAAGTTACTACTGTCCTCAGACCAAGAATTCTCTGTGCAAAAATTGATAACATTCATTGTATTTAATATTTGTGAGTAATTGAAGGAAGTAATTAAAAAATGTGTGATACTTTCTGTAATTGCTGAATGAAAATATATATATAAGATCTTCATGGTAAAAATATAAGAGATATGAACGTTTTGCTTTACCTATGTTTGATTCATTTCTGGATTCACACAAAAGCTTCTTACAAGGTACATAACTTACTGTAAATAAATTTTCATGGAAAAGATTAACCACATATTACAGTTTTAAATAATTTTAAGCAATTTAAATAGCAGCTAAAAGAACATAAAAGAATTGGAACAAAATATTTACGTTCTTCAGTACTTCTTGTGGATTTAATCCTCTTCCTTGTTTTGCTAAGCTGATAATTATTTTCACTCTTCATAGCAAATTGTGATTGCGTTCTTCTTTTACCAAAGTTTTTAGCATGTAAATCAGGATTGTCTTCCTCAGAAACAAGATTATCAGTATTATCTCTTTTGTCTGAAACAGTATAATAGCGTTCAAACAGTTTTTATCATAAAAATTTACATTTTTTCATCAATAATATACATATTAATTGTAGAATATCATTATTACATTCCGTACGTTCATTGGCAATGTTCTGACCAAGTTTTGGAACATTCATTATTTCCCTAAATTCGAGAGAAGACTCTTTACATTTCAACTTTTCCATTACAAGCTTCCCCTTGTCTTTACTGGGCATGTCAGATTCGCTGCTATATATAAGTTTCTTTCGGTCTTCTAATAGTAATTGCAGTCTCTCGTTGGCTTCTGCAAATGTTTCTAGAAAAGTGAATAGTAAAATAAATTAGGAATCATGCGTTTATTCATTAAAAGCAAATTCAAATTTTTTGCAATTTTCATAACTTCAGGCAAGAAAAAAAATATATGAATCACGATCCAAATTTACATATATGGCTACGTTTTTTTTTTACTTTTTGATTTGCTATGCATATTTAATTCCTTAGCCTTACATAGTTAGTATATAGCCTTGAAATATAGTACATTAGTATATAGTCTCGTATAAAATTATTTTAAACAAACTTGCGTGACTAAGAAGCTTCACCGGATACTCTTGCCAATGATCTGGAGGATCGAGTTCCTTTTCTATTAACATATACAATATTTTATTTGTTTTAGGATTGTAGGGAGGATCCATAAATTTGACAAAGAATTTATTTTTCTTTTTGTCGTATCGAAGCCAGTTTACTGGCGTGAAATCCAAGGTCCTTTCAATTTTCCTCCCCTTTTGTATAAATTCTAGTAAGTGGAATGGATAAAGTTCCAACTCATCCATTATGATTCCTCTGAAAAAAACGTTTTCAATCTTAAATAAAATTGCTTTGCTATAATTAGATAAGATGAAGATCAATGGAAAAGTATAAGATTTTTTATAACCTAAATTTTCAATGTATGTAATAATAATATTTCAATACATCAAATTGTATCTTTTAAGTAATTCAATTTGCTATTGAAAAAGTCGTGCAAGGAATCCTTGTGTTATTTTCGACGAGGGAAACACGAGAAAATCCTCGTGTTTTCCTCGTCCGAAAATAATATGAGGTTTTTCTCGAGGATTCTTTCAATAGGTGTATATACTTTACAAAAAGAACTGATTACTTTGATCTGACTACGTAGTGGTATACATAAGAAACTTCGTAATAATCAATAATTTATTTCGATAACAATTTTTTTGACAAAAAAAATATAGGTTTGACTATATTAGAGAATAATTTGCTTAGTGCGAATGAAAATCTGATTTTTATCGCGTGAGTGGATATGAATTGAAATAAGTGAGGTTATAATTCTAAAGAAAGGAAAACAAACAATGTTCACTTACTTGTTGGCAAATCCGATATAAATGATGATTCTCTCTAATATTATTAAAAGTAAAATCACACACACCATCCAGTAATCAACACGCAATTTTTTTCGGGAATATAATGCAGAAAAACCAGGAGTCTCATCTACGGAAAACTAACCGCTTGATCTCGATTTCAATGTTGGCAATGCTCAAGTAGAAAAGCTTTCTGCTCTATGCTTTTCAGGAAAATTTTTTTTCGTTTCAACGCTTTTTTATCATCTTAGATTTTTAGGTAGTATGAGTATTTTCGTAAAATACCATAGACATTATTTTCGAACAGAATCTTTTTCCTTTTATCAATTTTGCTGCATAACAAATTATGGCAATTATGTGTTTCATTATTTCGAAGTTGTCTTCACTGCTACAGTCGAGGTCAGAGATGTCTAACGCGCTTGCGTTAGAGCCGCGCGCTGGTTGGCCGCAGTTGGCGCGCAATTGAAAATGGGTATTAAGAACAACACAGAAAAAACTAAGAATAAAATTTGTTGCAGGAAATTTTTTAGAGCGATACAGTTTTTTCCAGCCAAGTTCGTGTCTTTCAAAATACATGTGTTTATCATGAAAAAACAAAAGAAAGTTTTACCGATATTTGTGTACAGTTTATCCTGTGAAGTTAATTTTTGTTGCAGAGAATCTTTCGTAGAGAATCGATGTAAAGTTTATCTTTCGTTTTTTCTGTGAATTTATGTGACTACAATGAATAATTATTATAAAATGCACAAGAATATATATAAATTGTATTTATTTAAAAAATTTTGTTAAATGTAAGTTATTCTTTGAAATTCAATTGAAATATACAGTTTTTTCTTGCCTGAAATCGGAAGTAATAGATCTTATATACCTTCTTGTGAATTTTATAATAACTATTCATTCCAATTAGGTCTAGAGCTGCCGAATAGAGGAGCACAAATCAGTGACACTCATGCTTGGCGCGGTAAATTCAAATTGAATACAAAGCCACATGAAAAGTAATAAAATAGGTATTTATTTCGCAAAATGTATTGCTTCGTTTTGTTTTACATTTTATGAAGGCTTGATTTTATTATTAATACTGAAAATTTTTGTTGACTTCAACATCTTTTGATTCACAATTGTGAATCGTTAAACTTAAATTCTTCCTTCTCTCCATTATTAAAAGGAAGATAAAAAATTACTTTTTTATTGTACAAAATAAATTCTTCTGCGCATTATCCGATTTTATAAATGCAGAAGAGGCATGGTGTAAACTCTCATGTGGCCTCCTTCTTTAAAATTTAAAGAGAGTTTTACCATTTTGAATTTAACTTCATTGAGATTAACTTCAACAATTCTATCTTCTGCTTTTGCGCGAAGTTCCCACATGTACAAATCCTTTGAATCAGTTGGAAATACAAACATGGATCTTCTCACCTTCCAAGGATTACACTCAATTTGTATTCCTTCTGCTGTGCGAATTATTCTGTTGATTTTCATAAGAGTCTTATTTCGTAGCATGACAAAATTGTCTGGAGATTTTGTAGTTAAAAGAGAATCTCTGTACTTGACCTTCAATATTTCATTATCCAAAGATTGCAAAATTTGAATCCGGACAGGTTTTTGTGGTTTTGGAGTATCTATTTTCGTGAGTTCGTGAAGCCTCCGACAAACCTGAGCCAACGGACGATAAGCTGTGCGAATTAAACTCGTTAACTTACCGAGGAAGTTTTCAAACGGAAAGGCGGTTATGTAACTGAAGCTGCAACCCATTGCTATAATATCATCGGCAGCGTGGATCACACAATGCATGTTCATAACCTGCATCTTGGAATACAAAGTTTTTAATCCCAAAAAAAAGCTTCTTAAGTAAATCTTTGCATACTCGTGATATTTCTTAATTAATTTCTCATTAGATAAAATTCTACAAGCTACATGCAGAAGCAAAAAGTTTTTAAAACAATCAACTTTAATTATATTTATTAAAACTATTGGTCCGCAATATAGAAGAAAAAACCGAAATTCAGTTGCTTTCCACTTCTTGAGTGATTTCAAAGTCCGAATTTTTCTCTGAAATTCAACAGGAATGCCTTTCCGAATGAGTAGTAATCTCCTACTAACTTCATTTTTCAATCTTTGACCGACTTTCGCTGATCCTGGTAGAATAAACCACCTCTTTAAAAGACGGTCCATTACTCCCTCACAGAACAAATGCATAAAGTCCAAAACTAATATGAATATCATATTGAGCATAGGCCTGATTCGCAAAAGTGGAGTTCGGCCTTTATGATGGCCACTTTGAGTTTGGTTTCTAAATGATTCATTAGTCCTTTCTGGACAGTCTACCTGTGGATATTCAGTTACACCATCTTTCTTCTCTCCTTTCACTTCACACCTTTCGCAGGCAAAAAAACCTTGGTGGCCTTTTGTACATTTTAAAAATGCTCTAGCAGGCATATCGCAAACAAAACAATGTACCCGCACATTGAAACGACGGTCAGAAATTGTAATACCGTTTGCTAACAGTTTGTTCAATTCAGTTACAAAATCATTCAAGTATTCATTCAAACTCGCAGGTTTTGAATTCCCACAATAAATTGCAATTGCAAAGGGCTTATGTATATCAGGTTTGTAAAAGACTTTTCCGGAATGTACCCAAAATCCCTTTTCGCCAGAATTGGTTAAATTGATTCCATCTGTATTAAATTGCAAGAATATTGTGGTATTTTTGTGTACATTAACATCAATACACTTTTCAAGACCTTCTTTTATACTAAAATAAGTATATTCTCCAGTTGTTCCATCTGAATCTTGCATATCTCTAATATCGTAAACAGCTGTCGTCGTACCTAAAAAGGTTTTGGCTGTTTTCGGTAATTGTGGAAGAAGTCGGCGTCGCAATATCTTAATCAATTTATCCAGATCCGCGTGTTCTTGACCTCGTGTAACTGCCCAGATTCGGAGTTCTTTAATTTCATCTGGCTCATCCTCAGGTACTTCTATCACCCCATCCTCGAATCCATCATCTGAATCGCTTGATTCACTCGATTCACTCAACTCTTCAGGAACTGGAAATTCATTCACATGTCGTATACACCGGTAACAAAATTTTTATAATTTATCATTTATTATTATACTCGAAATGACTTTTGTTTCTATTCTTTTTATTTTGTTTCAATCCGAAGCCCGTCATTAAATGGTAGACAATTTCATTTGGGTTAGCTTTTTAATTTACGTTCGATTTTCAAAAATTGCATACTGTTCAAAAAAGAATTTGGTTTCTTCCCTCTGAGACGAAACAAAACAGTTAAGAGACTCAAATTTCGGGGTCAAGACTGAATCAAAATAAGATGACAAAGTCTGAATCGACTCCGGTATTATTTCAACTTCTTTAACCTTTACTCATGGATAAAATTAATTTAAATTCATCTTCTTACCTGAACCCGCGTTTTCCTCAATTTCGTTATCATTTCTCAAACTACTACCAGAATCTGTGGTAACCTCAACTTCGGCGACATGGTAATTTTCATTTTCCCTTACAAGATTCTGATTAAAAATATTTTCTCCAATGATCTGATCCGCATTTCCAAATGGAGGTAATTCATTAATTATCTCGCCGGGTTCCGATTCTTCCTCATCATCTGCGTCATCATCATCTATATATACAATATAATTTTTCAATTTACGTTCGCCATGTTTGTTTTGTGAATTAAAGTTTTAAACATCATTACATACATCAACAATATATTTACACTTGCTAATTCGACGAAAAAGTTCTCTCAATTTGAGGTTAGAAGTCACATGTAATCTTAATGTGAAAATATTATCTATAATTAATATAAGTACTTACTTGCACTTTCACCGCGTAAATATGGGATACTGCCGAGTGCTCGATGCCTCCGGACTCTCAGAGTGCTTTTTATTTTAGGCATTTTTATCAATTTAATTTCAATGACCCACAAATTAGCCACTTTGTAAAGATTCACACTCGAAACTCGGAAGTAATAAGTTAACAGAGAGAATAGTACTACGCCATCTGTCGTCAATTTTTGGAACTTTGGCACTAGCTGGGCCCAAGCTCGAGCCATTGCAAAATTCGAGCTAGATCCAGGCTAGAGGCGCCCAGCCTGGCCCAAGTCTGGAACCAGGAACAAACTTGGCGATTTCTGCGCGGGGAGTTTTCCCTCTTGCCCTTACCTCTGTAGGGCATTTTCATTCTGTTTCTAAGAGTTTCCAAAAGATACAAGAGATGGAACCTTGTCATTTGGCCACGTCGAATTCTTCGAGAAATCATCTCTTGAAAATTCTGCACATTCTACCAAAATCAGCTACAGATTTCTTGATGATCTTTTACACATTCATCAAAGAGTTGAATGTGACAAAAAATAAGCGAAACACTTCGGTAGAGGAATCCAAAATTGAAAATTAAGTTTTTACATTAAACCTTAAGTGATTTGATAATAGGGCCACAGCGATAAAATTTCTCTCTGTTTAGACCAAGGGTAGGTGTTTTCCGTAGTATTTTAGTCGCTGAATCAGAATCCGAAAGCGAGATCTTTCTATCACGTCAGGTTTTTCAGAAAAGTGGGGCGTGGGGCAGTGAGGGTGTACGCAATTTAAGCAAAAACAAAGGCAAATTCACAAATGATTAAAGATAGAGAAAATATATATATCAGAGGAGAGAGGTTGGCTGAGCAAAAAACAACCATGATTTCAAGAACACAAAGAAGGTTTATTCACCTGGCATAAAAACCCACCACTCGGTGAGTGGTGGGGAAAGCCTTCTACAATTCTAACTCTAATTCTA
The DNA here is from genome assembly GCA_932178445.1 of Andricus quercusramuli. Taxonomy (NCBI): domain Eukaryota; kingdom Metazoa; phylum Arthropoda; class Insecta; order Hymenoptera; family Cynipidae; genus Andricus; species Andricus quercusramuli. The sequence continues at coordinate 20,647 of CAKNXH010053061.1, forward strand.
GAGGAAACTCAC
>CAKNXH010053062.1:0-24098 GCA_932178445.1 Andricus quercusramuli
AAAAGACGTCTTTAGGACGACTTTGTGACAAGTGTGCCCACTGGGAAATCACCCGCCGACAATGAGAATACTGTTACAATCTCTAAAATTGCGCAAAACATGGATCGATGACATTTTTATTAGCTGATAAAATTTGAAAATGATATAATTTAAAAAAATTTTAAAAAAAAGGATTAGGAAAATCGGTCGATATTCTCAGTATTGAAGGTAATCTTAAATAAAATGCAAAATTACCAAAACTCCCAACAAAAATTGAACGGGTTAACCGATTTTTTTGTATCTTTTTTTTAACCGTCTCGTCATTATGTAATGAACCTAATGCAGCATATTAAAATCCAATTTCTGCATATTTTAATAATTATCAATTTCGTTCAAGCGGCTCGAATCGTTTCAGGATCCTCTCAGGACCCCCTGGGTTCAAGCATCCTCGAAAACCGTCATGGTGAATTAGGATAAATTCCCTTTAAAATTCGGAGCGCCTGTTTTCGGTTCAACGGGGGTACTTTCCCGGTGGCGGATTGCTCGTTTCCAGGCGCAGAAATAAACCACATTTTCGATTATTTATAAAAAAAAAAAATAAAGACCATTTAAAAAAAAAAAGAGTCGGCACACTCTTGACCAAGTCAGGGTATCTGGCTGGCCTGACCAACGACCTACTTTCTGGTCAGGTACCTGCGAGCTTGGGCAGGCCAAGCCTTTCCTCAGAGGTCCTTGGTTGGAAAATGTGGAAAAATTAAAAATTCTTAATTTTGCAATCAGTGATTTAAAAGTAATATATTTTGAATCTACTTTTTTTCCGATTCCAAAGATCTTTTTAGGTTGAACGTCTTTTCATTATTTTGATTAAAAATAAATCTATTTGTTCCATCTGAAAATTATCAATAACAAATTTTTAGATCCTTTCTGGGTGCACAACTTTTGTTTATCAACTTTTTTTCGTACCTTGTGCCGTTTTCCAAAAACATAATTTTTTTTGTATCATTTCTTACGATTGAAAGAAAAACTACGCATTCAATGAAAAAATTATTAATGACAAATTATTAGCTGTTTTTTCAGATGAGCAACTTATGTTGACTCATTTTTTTCAAATTTTGTTCTGTTTGTCCAAAACTCACATTTTCTAATTTGTAATTTTTTTATTTTCTAATTTTCAATCGAAGAAATACATTTTCAACCAGAAGGATAAATTTTCTACCAAGAAGGTTATTTTTCTACCAAAAAAGATTAATTTTTAATAAATTTTTCAAAATTATCAAACAAATATTTAAAAGTTTGAAGGAATTCTTAACCTAATAGTTAAATTTGCTACCAAAGAAATTAACTTTTAATATAAACTTTCAACTAAAAAACTTCGGAAGCTTTTCAAGAATATTGAAAGATTTCAACAAAAAAAATACATTTTTTTAAGATTCCCAGAAAAATGTTTAATGATTTTTTATTTGTTAACATTAATTTTAAGAGAATATTCAAAAAGATTTCATTAATTGTCAAAAAATAATCTTGGATATTTTAAGGTAATTATTTCAGTTTTGTCATAATTTTCGAAAATTTCATGAAACACTTGAACCGTTTTAGAAAATATATAAGTACAAGTTTTGTAAAAATTCTAAAAATAATTTGAAATTTGAAAAGATTTTCGAAAAAAAGTGCAGAATCTTTTTAAGGATTTTAAAAGATATCGAGGTGATAATACAAATAATTTCTTAAGATTCCTATACAAATTTAAAGTGATTTTTTATTTCAAACAAATAATTTTAGCAGAATATTCTAAAAGATTTTAAAACAATTTAAAAGATTTCTAAAAAAGTCAAAAAATATTCTGGAAGATTTTGAGGCAATTTCAGAAATAACAATAGTCGATCTTGAGGGTATTCATGAATTATAGAAGTTTTGAAGAGATTAATAATATTTCATAACTTTGAAAGATTTATGAAAATTCATAAAATATTAACAATTATATTTCAAACTTCTACCAGTTCTAACTATCTTTCAAGGTGAACTAAAGATTTCTTTAAGTGTTGTGGAATCCTGTAAAATAAATAAAAAAACATTCATGAATATTTTCTCGAAATGTTTTCGAAATACCTGAAATTAAAAAAAAAATCTAAAACTATCCATGCGCGTAGCGCGTGATTGCAGATGCCAGTCTAACAAAAAAGCACGCTTAATATTAAATAAACATTACTGATGTGAGTTTCTATACAAAAATAATTCAATTACTATCAATCATTATACTGAATTTCTTTAAATTCAATTTATGCGGAATCATTTTATTATGATGGAAATTGAAATATAAGTAGGGGAAACCACCCTACAGTAGATAATGATTTACAGTAGATAGTAATCCTAATTAATTGGAAAACTGACAACAAATGTTCATTACTTTAGTTAGTATGACGCTTCAGCAAGGATACTATATCTTCTGACGAATTTTTATTGAAATTTTATAATTAATTAATGCGTTAGAGCAAAAAATTTATTTTTCACCTGAAAAAAATGTCACCTCTTCTTCATTCACACTTTTTAACTTAATGAAACATTTTCATGACAGGTTTATACATTAGAATCAAAGCTTAAAGTTTAACGAACAATATTTATAAATACAAAGTGTTTTTTCTTCAATATTTATAAATATTTAAGGACATTTTATTGGATATTACATTTTCGAACAGTAGATAACCAACAGTAGATAATCGGAAAATTACAAAAAATGTCTGTGTCAAAATTGGCAGCTCTGCGACTGTCTCGCAGTTTTTTTAAATTAAAGGTTGTGTTTGTTTGTTTATTTTGAATCGTGAAGTTTTTAAATTCAAATTATTTCAAATAATAAACTAAGAAAACAGTGTAAATTATTATTTATTAAAAAGCTCATGAATTTTAATTGTGTTTCAAGGAGCCTTTCGGAAAGATATACTTTCTTGGATTAAGGTATGGAAAAAAGCTGCACTTTTCTGTCATCGCAAGTCAGGTTAAATTATATGAAGATTAAACATCCTGTACCAATCGCACCAACCTTACGAAATAACAAAGATAAAAAATGTCAATAATTTAAACTTTTCCGTTTTTTGTAAAATCATCATAGTTTCAACTATTATTTACGCAATACATTGATTTTAATTATAAGTATACTGATGATAAATTACAATTATTCAGAATTGAGTATTCTAACTTGCCCAGGAGCAATGCCAGAAACGATTATCTATTGATAGACAAAGGTGTCAAAATCGTACCCTTCACCTGGTCTAATAAAAATGTTTAATACAGCTAATTAATTAACTTCGTGATATTTTTTTCTATAAGAATACTTAATTGAATATGTAAGCTTTATTTAACAATGATCATCTTTCTTTATTCTTGGAAACTGATGCAGGTAAATTCTGTTGATTTTTTCCCTATCTACTGTAGGGTGGTTTCCCCTAGTCAATTGAATTTTGTCTAATGCAATCATTTGATTGTAATTTCTGGGTGTATGTTAAATTCGTGAGAACTCTCAGAACACTTTTAGAATACTTCCTTTATAAAGTAATTGCTTAAACTTTTTTCTTGAATAATAAGTAAGAATTAACTAATTTTTTATCTGTGTTTTCTTTAACCATCTCATTCTAAATATATCATTAAAAAATATACATATAATTGGAAAAAAAAAAATTTCATTTGTTGTCTATTTTTTTGTGTTGTGGCATAGTAAAAAAGAATAAAAAATGGCTGGATGACAAAATGTTGTTTGGAAATTTAGGTTTTTAGCTTGTAATTTGAAAACTGCATCCAGTTTTAAGAAAACGTGGCTGAAAATATACGTATTTTAAACTATCTTTATCTGTAACAAAAATAAAGTTTTTATTATTGAAATAATATTTTTTATTCTTAATAAAAGCTTCAGTTAGAATAAATGAAAGCTTCGTATTGTTACGGGTCAGGATCGCCAAAGATGCACAATGTATATATAGATACAATGACAGGTGTGTCATTTTTTCCCTGTCATTTTTTTTTCTGTCATTTTTTCGCGACCACAAGAAAATGACGGGGACACGACAGGCAAAACAACAGCCGAAAATCACTAGCCCTAATTGGCCATAATTTATTATAATATCGTGTAACATTATAAACCATCGAAGACTTGCAGACTTATTCGTAAGCCATTTGAACTTTCATGTAAAGCTTAAAAAATCATTAGCAAAGGAAAACTATTATGGAAATTTTCATGATGAAACACCTCTATGTAGCCTGTTGCTAATTCCGAATTATCTTCCACACATCAATTGTGGAATGTGTTCGATTTGCCATTTTAAAGACTTCTTATCCTTACAAAGTGCTAAACTTAAGTACCACGGGCAAAAATGTCAGACTCCAATTCCAATTGCGTGCTACAATTCCATGACCCAACAAAGAATGATTCCGCCACGCGCAACCTACGGACCCTATGATTGGTTCACTTTTTTTTAGATGCGCGTGGCGAGACCATTCTCTGTTGGATCATGGAATTAGGAGCACGCATTGAACTTCTTGAGGGATAAAGAAAGTTGAAAATAATCTGAAATTATTGCCCGTGGTACTGAAGTTAAGTCCTTTGTAAGGATAAGAAGACATTAAAATAGCAAATCGAACACATTCCACAATTTATGTGTTTGAAGATAATTCGAAATTAGCAGCAGGCTACAGAAAGGTGTTTCATCATGAAAATTCCCATAATAATTTTCTTTTGCTAATGATTTTTTAAGCTTTACAGGAAAGTTCAAATAAGTCTGCAAGTCGTCGATAATTACAATGTTACACAATATTATTATAAATGATGGCCAATTAGGGCCAGTCATTTTCGGCTGTCGTTTTCCTGTCATTTTGCCTGCCGTTTCCCTGTCATTTTCTTGTGGTCGCGAAAAAATGACAGAAAAAAAATGACAGGGAAAAAATGACACATTCCTTTGTTTGAGCGCGCCTAGGGCGCGCGACTGTTGGTTCTCGCGCTTTGCGCTCGAGAACGTATTCATCTCGCGCTTCGAGCTCGATACTGTATTTACCTCGCGCTACGCGCTCGGTCTTTATATTTCCCACACATTTGTGTACAGATCTTTTGAAACTAAAGGTTGAAGCGTGAACAACTGTAATTTCATGGTTGTGAATTCTCTTTTGTTGAAGCTCCTTCGGCTTTAACGAACAACACTATTATATCTAATGTACATTATATTTATTTCTGTATCTCGATCTGGTACTATGAAGAGGGTTCTCAAAGCACCTACGGCCTTGACGATTACATTCTCATTGTGATACTCGCTCTGTGTGTCATTTTTTCCCTGTCATATCTTTTCTTAAGGGTGATGGCCTTATAACTCCTTTTTCGAGTAGTCCTTCACATTCTTTTTCAATAAATTGTTTATGGGCTTCAGGGTGTTTGTATGATTTCAAATTAACTATTTTTCCTGAGTTTGAAATTATTGTATGGTGTATCAACTTTGTGCAAGGCAATGGGCCTGTGTCCAAAGGAAATATTTCATTGTATTTAACTATTACTTTTTTTATTTCCTCTCTGATTTGATTTTCAATGTGATCTAATTTTGAAATTTTTAATAGTTCGATTAGTCTTTACGATCCTATTCTGTTTTCTTTTTTAGAATTATAAATCTGATCCCTTGATTCAATAGCCATTATTCTTTCGTAATTTATAGTTTTTGGTACTTCTATGGGTTTTGTGTTATAATTAAATATTGGTAAAGGTATTTTATTATTTTTTATTCGATAAATACATTTCTGATATTCCTTCTTGATTTTCTATCCAAACGTCTTGATTATTTTCTTCTGTTTTAATTTGACAAACCAAACCCGAGTGCCGCGAGATGTACTCTCCGTCATCATTTAACGTTAGCTTTTTATTCTCTAGAATTAAATAATTTGTAGTAAGAGCATATCTTTTGTACATTTTAAAGAAGGGTATGCCTATTATTCCTTCTTCCGGAAGGGGAATATCATCATCAACATTGTGAAAGAGATGATTTTTTCCTAAATAGGTAATATAGGTTGCTTGTTTTTACAGGTGATTATCTTTGCCCATTAAGAATTTTTTATTAAATTCTATTTTTTGGGAATTTATTGGTACATGAGAACTTTTTATTATAATAATTGATGCTCCTGAGTCTACTAATATTTTGTATTGTTTTCCGTCTCGATGTCTCGCGATGACGTATTGTAATCGTCCATTAATTGCAGAGATTCTGCTGAGTTCTCGTAGCCTATTTGTTCGTTCTCCTCTTCCTGGGTCATTTCCTGATATTCTATCTCTTCTTCTTGGTTCTCTGAGGAGTCCATATCCCTTGTCATTCTCACTTGAGTTTGAGGTGGTCGTTTGGAATTTTGAATGTTCTGAAAATTTTGGGGTTTAGTATAAGATTGTGTCGCCAAACGTCGTAGTTTCCCGCATTTATAACATTTTATTTTTAAACTATCTGTTAAGGGCATATTCTGATTTAATGCTTTAAATGGTGTTGTGTTTGCTTGAGGTCTAGGTATAGATGCAGACATTTGTGGCCATGAGAGCTGAGCCACAGTTCTATTAAATGGTTGCGAACGAATGGATTGAGCTTCCCGTAACCATATATCCATTTCTACTGCCGAATTTTGTGCTTCCGTCAGACTAGAGGGTTTTTGAGCTTTTACCTGAAGTCCTATTTCCCTTTTTAAATTTAATAAATATGTTTTCAGAATTCTCCGTCTTCAATATCTAAAGCAACTTTTCTTTCCATCCGATTTGTATGTTCACTTTGTACTGCGTATTTTAATTCATTAACTGCCTGTCGGAATCTTAAATTAAAATTTTGTGTTAATTCTGTTTGTCCCTGTTTTATATTTTCTAATTTAGACCTTAATGCAGACACCGATCCTAATTGTGATCAATTTTGTCGTAAAGATAGAAATAATTCTTCAAAGGGGTTTATTCTCACATATCTCAGTGCCTTCTCAGCACTACCCTTTATTTTTTCAGCTATTATAAAATCTAATAAAAGGTCAGGTTGACTACATCTTTTCCTTCCCTTTTTCACAGACCTAATAAAGTCTTCTAAACCCATGTCATCATGACCATTTATTTCTATTATCATTCGGATTATCTCCTTCGCCGACATAAAATCAATACTACCTTGACCTTGCTCTCGGTTGTTTATGTTGTGAGGTGTTCTAGTGGGTGTTACGGTCGAAGGGTTGGATGACATATCGATTACGCGGGAGGTGCGAGATGTGGGGTTTAGCGGCGCATGTTTTACTTTTATTTCTTCGTCCTCACTTTCATCGCTCGTAACCTCAGGGTGATCTGTCACTATCTCTCCCTTTAATCCTACCGCCTTCCCTATTTTTTGAATTTCCAGCATTCGCCTATCGTTTTCCCCCGCCAAGGCATTAACATTAGTTATGATTTGGCCTACGCTACTTTCCAAACCACTTATCCTAGATAATGTCAATTTCAGCAATTCTTTTGTGGTCATATGGGTAGGAGATTGGGATCTATTCGGGGAGGTTGCTCGGGACATATTATTTGCGGCACAAAAAGGGTTGTTGATTTCATCGATTACGTCCGTCGAGTCTGAGTCCGAGTCACTGGTTAAAAATGTTATGCCCTGCCTATAATTTTCCAATGCCAGTTTTAACTTCAAGTTGAGTATTTATAATATTCAAATTCCAGATTATTTAAATTTTCTTCCGAAAAAATTGTCTTCGGCTAATTTTACCTAACTCTTCTTTTACCTATCCTTTCTAAATTTCCTTTGATTTTTCCGTTACAGATTTTTCCCGTTTAGACAATGAGATTGTCTCACAGGGCTAATCCCACGTGGAAACAAACTCAAAGTAGGTTTTTTTGGTTTATTGATGAACACAGCGCCCAGGGAGCACCATAAGCATGTGTACCGGCGCGAGCCTGAATTTCAATAGTATTTGGCGCAAATTTTATGATTTTTAGTCATAAAATCTACCTACAAATAACTTCAAACTGTACAATATTTCTGTAATTAAAGTTAACACTTCTTACAAATAATCTTCTTTACTCAATATTCGTTGAGTTGTTAACTCGCCGCCGACCAACCCCCGCTGGGCGTTGGCTCTTCCTTGGAAGACCGTACACGGAAAAAAAAAGTGCTGGAAATTTTCATTGACCGAGTCTGTGACTTTAGGATAGGTCTAAAAGCATTTGATAATTTGAAAATAACATATTGGAAAATCATGCAAATAGTGCTTGAAGAAATAAAAGACTTCTTAAATTGCGTCCAGCATAGTCAGTGAAGCACTGTTAGACTCCATCAACAAAATATCACAGAAAAATTTGTAAGCCGTTCAACACTCCAATATTAAATTCTCAAAGACAGTCAAGGAAGGGTTGGTAGACTGTCAAGCTAGCCATTTATGCTAATAAAAAATAAAAAAATTAATTTTTAAATTTATAATATTATTATCTTCAACTTACATATTTATTTAAATATTATTATAACACACACAATTATTACTTATATCAATCGCTCGCTTTTTACGCTCTAAAAAATCGGACGCACGCTGCGGAGATTCGAACTACCTATCCTAGACACGAGACTAACGCAACTCATTCCTAACCGCGCAAGCCCCTCGGCTAATCGATCGGGCTGAAAACACAGTAAAAAATCTTGGCATTCTGCTACAGCTGAAAACTGCGTGGCCGCGTAAAAAAAATTTTAGTGAGGACTGCGAATTAGACAACTTGCTGCAAGACTGACTTTGCATAACAAGTTAATTGAACAATTTTTTTTTTTAATGGAAAAATATAATTTCCACGGAAAATTATTTTTTGACCAGTGTCTACATCAATCTTACCAATGTGAATTTGTCTCTGAGCCCCACTGAGCGCGCCTCTGAAAATTCTCGCAGACAGTCATGGACTGTTTTTCTGACTTGCATTCGAGTTCTTAGTTTTTGAATCACGCACTTATTCAATTCAAGTCTTTGCAAATATGAAGTTATTTTATAGCCACTTCATGACTGTATATATTTTTTTTTGTAAACTGTCTTATAAGAATTCCAAGCCTGTTGTTTCTTGACTGCGCTTGAAAACTTCCATGACTTTTCTTTATTTTTCCATGAAAATGTATGACCACTTTATAGAAAGTTACGAGACTTCATGAAAATGATGGCCCGTCCTGAAGTCTAGCACTAATCTACGAAATGTTCCAAGACTTATTTTTTCCGTGTAGACTCCTGAAGAAATCAATACCTGTGATGCGATGCTCTGCTACCTCCTTTGGATTACTGCTTCGCTGGTAGGCCGATTCCTTTTCCGCCTGTTTGCGGGCCTCGTTCTTTTTCAAAATTTTCCTTTTCAGAATTTCTTATTTAATTGTTTTCCGTAGTATAGTGCCCGACTTGGTTCAGACACTACCAAAAAATGGATAATACTTTTCTTTCTTAAATTTTTGTTTTTAAATTCTTATTTTTGCAATAGTTTTTCTTCTTTAAAATTTCTTTCTTCTTTTGAGTTTTTAATATCTTACTTTTCGGTTTTCGGGTCTCCCGTAGGTAGATCCGGAGTCTTCGTGAGTTCCGTGGAACTCTTCTCGTCGCCTTTTAGTTCTCTTTTGTCTTCTTTGATTTCCGTAGAAATCTTTTCTTCTTTCAGAGCTCTGTTGAAATCCTATGTTCCTTTTTTCCAAGGTTCGTCACTTAGATAGGGTCGTTTGATCTATAGATTGCTCCGTAGAAACAAGATCGTAAACTCCTATCCTGGCAGGATCGCTAAAAACGTTACGCGTCAGGATCGCCAAAGATGCACAATGTATATATAGATACAATTTATTCACTAAGGAGTACTTTACTCTATTACTGGGGAAACCGACCCCAAGTGGGTGGTTTATATGTGGCGGTACTTCTGGAACCTTCTATCTATAGGAAGTACCAGAAAGTACATGCGCAATTACAAGCTTACGTGGTATCGATTACATTGTATTGATTATCGTACATATATAATGACTATATAGGGATTATTATTATGCTTATAAGCAGGGTAAATAACAGTATATTTAATTTTATTATTTTGTTAAACCAAATAATATAGTCATTGACACGAACTCTTTTTATTTAATATAGATCAATTTTTGGTTGCATAAAGCAAAATATTGTTTTATTGAGAAGCAATATTTTCGTTAGAACAACAAACTATAGGTTAATAGGCCTTATAAGAAAAAGAAATATTAAGCATATAAATCCTGCCGTAATTCTCTTTTAAGATTCCAAAAAAAAATTGATATGAAAGTTGATTTATGCTAATTTTTACTGATGTATTATAATTTCTTCATGGAGGAAATTTATCAGAAAAGTAAAAAAAATGTATACACGAGACAAAAAGAATACAAGTTGTAATTATATTTTATTATTTAGGAATATCATTCATTTAATTCTAGATGTTACTAAGAGGAAAATATTTCACGCTAGACCTTTCATTTTAGTTCCCTAAATCAAACAATTAGGGGAACAGCGCGCGCTTTTGGACCTTTAATTTTAGTTCCCGGGAGGGCGCGTTGCGGTAAGTCAGTCGAAATCAAATACACGGAATGAGCAATCTCCTACCTAGTGATGGGAAGTGACATAGGTTTTACCGTCTTGACGGTCAGGAAAAGTGGTCATGTGGTAAAAGTTGGTAAAAGTTGTTAAAAGTCATTTTTTAACAAAAAGAAAGGAAAATTATATGAAATTGAAGTTCTAGATGAATTTAGAAAACCCAATGGGCCTATATGCAATTTTTCTTGGCTAAGAAAAAGAATTAGTTTGAAAATTGAGAAATATGTTGCTACATTAGAAGTAACCTCAGAATGTCATCTGCTAAACTGTGCGGGAACTTCGAACAAGAGATGAAATGATACGAAGAAGCTTAAATTAGTTATTCTGTAAATGCAGGTTTTAATAAATTATGGAAATAGTTTTTAAAAAAAGTGTTTAGGCTTATGTATTTTTTACATAAAAGTTTAAATTAAGGGTGTTGGTTAAATCCGATTGGAATTTTTTTTATAGGCACGGCACTGACTCCATATATATTTTTCCCCCAAGTATTTGAGAGCGAAAGAAAGAAAACTTGTCAAATGTCCGGGGTTTTGCAAGATCTTCGGATCAACAAAATTTCTGGGAATGAAGCCCTTTGCTGAGGCAACCATTATTTTCGCGGAAATTATAAATTTTTCGAAAGGAAGAAATCTGCGGATAGCAGAAGACAGCATTTGAACGGCGAGAACGGTTCGCAAATTTATTGTTTTACTCGCAATTCTGACATCACAGAAGCATTTTCAGAGGTCATCCAATATCCGAAGACCCAAAACTTGATGATGGCGAACCTAAATTTTGCGAAATACGTCACGAAATGGAGAAAAAAGCGTAAGAAAATTGAGATGTCCTGTGTATGTGAAGACCATATTGTATTTGTAAGCAGCAAAGCAAACTCGGCATAGAAACCACCTGTGAAATTCGCGCTCCGAATCTCTGACGCTCTGAAGTCCGCACCACACATTGCCCTCGCGAAATCGGGGCGCCCTCCCTTATCGACCGTGAGTCCAGGCTTCGATTGTATGTAAGTTTAAAAATTTACCCAGATTGAGATTATAACTTTGAAATTATAATATGAAAATCTTGAAATTATGAATTATAAATTTATCAAGTTACCCAGCAATAAATTCGACAATCATCAAATTCGATTTCTGAAATTTCCAAATTAGGCCATCTGCAAATTTATTTATAAATTCCAAGTTTATCAAGTCGTCCAACTATGAATTAATTAAGATTGTAACAAGGGACACGGATTGTGATCATCTTTTGTGAGCAAACAGGGCCTTATTTGAGATGAAGAAAGCTGAAACATGTTACTAAGATGGAAAGCGGTTTACGAGAAAAACGGGTTACAACAAATCCGCGCACAATGAGTATGGGTTTAAATTATGGATCAATAGAGCAAGCAGCGTCAGGGTAATGGTTTAGGTTCTAGGCTACAGATTCTGCCGTCATGCGTTCGCGCCCTGGATTTTTTTCAATATTTTTTGGTTTCTAAGTATTTTTTTTCAATATATTACTATGAATATGCATACATATTATAAAAGCAATACTAAAGAGTTTCAAAAATATATTTTAGGAATACAAAAATTATTATTGTTGACACAAAAATATTTTTATGATCTGTTGATTTTTTTATCAATCATTTCTTTCATTCATGCACAAATTTTGGGATTTCTGAAATTATAAAAACTAGTTATTTGTGAAGTTATGACAATTTTTTGCTGATAAATATTAATATTTTTAGAATAGGATAGAGCAACAAAATATTTTTTGTTATAAGCTTTTGGAAGGCGGGGCTGCTAAAAAATTCCCATTATACTCCAATAAATTATCAATAAAATGAAGAACACGAATAAAAGCAATAAAATAGATGAAATAAATCAAATAAAATAGATCAATAAATTGAAAAAAACACAATATAATCAATCAAATCGATAAAATCAATAACATTAATAGAATCAACAAAATGAAAAAAATCTATCAAACCAATAAAATAAGTAAAATCAATAAATTGAATAAAATCACTAAAATCAGTAAAAATTTGATTTGATTGATTTTATTGATGCTGTTTATTTTATTTATGTTGTTGATAATAAATTGCTTTTATTTATCTTAGTGATTTTATTCAATTTATTTCTTTTATTGATTTATTCGATTCTATTTTCTAATAAAAAAATCAAATAAATCAATAAAATCACTCAAACAACAAAAGAAAATTATTATCAATAAAATCAAATGTGACGTGCGCCGAAAAAAGGGGGCTTACTCTGGAAAGCGAGATTTTTCAGGACGAGCGGTCGAAGTCGACCCGATAGACTCGACTTTTAGGAGAGAGGGAAGACTAAGGAAATCTTCCCTCTCCACTTGCCACTACATTCTCACGCATATAGCGGCGCTGTTCACGGACGGAGTATAGATGAGACGCGGAGATGTAGTGGTGAGTGGTGGGAGATGTTTCACGGGATCTCGAACTCTCGAGCGAAAGCACGATTTCTCGGGTACCTATCAACTCAATTATTAGCAATAATAACGCTCGGAAATTTTTTCGATGGTTTCAGTAAGAAGAGCAACTCAAAAACTATCGAATGGTGTAAAAACCTCGATTTCGATTTTTTTAGAGTAAGCCCCCTTTCTTCGGCGCACGCCATAAATGATAATAATAATATTTTTCAATAATAAAAATTCAATGAAATCACTAAAACCAAAAAATAAAGTTATTATCAATAAAATTGAAATAACAGAAAAATCAATAATATCAATGAAATCAATAAATTGAATAAAATCACTAAAATCGGTAAAATCAGTGCAATTTGAATTTTATTAATAATAATTTGATTTTAGTATTTTATTCAATTTATTGACCCTATTGATTCATTTGATTGTATTTTTTAATAAAAAAATCAAATATTTACAACAAAAAAGCAATAAATTGAACAAAATCAATAAAATAAAATCAGCAAGATCAATAGAAGCAATAAAATAAGTCAATCAAAGCAATAAAATCAATAAATTGAATAAAATCACTAAAATCAGTGCAATTTTGATTTTATTGATAATAATTTGATTTTAGTATTTCATTCAATTCATTGACTTCATTGAGTCATTTGATTGTATTTCTTAATGAAAAAGTCAAATATTTACAATAAAAAAATCAATAAATTGAACAGAATCAATCAAATCAACAAAATCAATCAAAACAATAAATTCACTAAAATCAGTAAAATTGAGATTTTATTGGTGTTTTTTTTTTGTTGATAATAAATTGATTTTATCGATTTTAGTAATCTCATTCAATTCATTGATTTTATTGATTCATCTGATTGTATTTTTTGATAAAAAATCGAATATTTATACTGATTTTCTTTATTTTATTAAAAAATACAATGAAATAAATCAATGAAATCAATAAATTGAATAAAAGCACTAAAAACAATAAAATCAAAGGATTATCAATTAAATAAAATAAATGAACAACATCAATAAAATCAATAAAATGCATACAATAAAAAAATTCAATAATATCAATAAGGCTTCCGTTTTCGGTACCGATCGTGAGAGAACTCGTTTGTGTTAAGTGTTGCGTTTTTTGGCTTTGGTGAAGGGAATCAGCGTGTGTGGGTGCAGAAAGGGCAGTAAGTGCGGAGAGCAGGTGTAAGGGAGGAAGGGTGAGTGAAGGCAAGTGTGTAAAGGGTGAGGGTAAGTTGTGAGAAAGGAAAATTGGAACGTGCACATTTTTTTGAGGTTAGGAGTAGAAAATAGTTGTCGGGCAAGGGGGGCAAGAGGTAGGCAAGCTAAGAGCGGGAAACAGCGAGGACTCTTTGGTAAGGTAGGAATGTCGACCTTACGAAGTCCACAAACGGGCGACAGAGGGCAGGGAGTGGATGAAGCAAGTACAGAGGGTCCAGAGACAGTGTGGCAACCTAGCCGGAAGCCGCCATTTTACGGTCTGGTTTACTGAGTTCAGCGCGATTTTTAAAATTACACAAACGCAGATCCTGTAAAATGAAATCAATAAAATTATACATTTATTGAAGTAAATAAATTTACAAGCTATTAACCCATACATCCAGGGGACAGTTAATTTATTGAAATAAATAAATAGAACAAGAAGCTATTAACCCACGCACCCGGGGAAAGCTGATTCATTTAAATTAATAAATAAAACATAACCCTCAACTCTTAAATACCTGGCGGTATTTTAATTTATTTTGAAAAATTAAAATAATAAACCCACATACCCACGTGGATCTTTGCTTCATTTTGATAAATTTGAAAATAAAAGAAACAAATCTACATCATTTTTTATTTTATAAAATAAATAAAAAACCAAAAACTTGAATCCCGATACCCGAGAGTATCTTCACTTCAATATATTAGAAAATTAAAATAAGAAACCCACGCACTTTGTGCATCATATTTTATTTTATGAAATTATTAAAAAAGAAATAAATTTTTAAAGAAATATGATTTTTTTTAAATATAAATTTGCGAATTGAAATGGATGATTTGCTCAGTGAAGATACAGTTTTTATTATTTTACAAATATTTTTTGTAGTGGGTAAACAATTAAGAACAAAGCTGGAATATGTTTAATCAATATTTCACAGTATAAACTTGTATAAAAACGTTTTATAAAAAATGATTACTTATAAAAATATCTTTTTCAGTTATGTATGGTAAGTTAAAAAAAATCGTTAAATAGTTGATGACAATGATTCACAACTCACACACCAACTTAAGAATATTTTCTTCAACTACCTGTATATTTAACCATAAAAAAATTATTAATAACTATTTACCTGGCGATTCTGTACATCTTAGCTGCATAAAATGCTTAAAAAACAATCATGATGTATACTGTTTACATCAATGTGTACTGCACACTACGCGCCTCCGCTACCAAGTTATATTAATTATATCTATATATGTGGCGGAAGTTGACGTAAAATGGCGGAGCCAATCAGTAAAATTGACACTAGGTTGCCACACTGTCTCTGGACCCTCTGTAGAAGCAATAGCGGACGATGTTGAGAGCGCGGTTAGTGGGGAAAAGGGAGAAATTGTCAGTAGCGATGAGGAGACGTTCGAGACACCGACCAGGGTCGAATCAGCTGAGAGAAGGGGATCAGGCACGAGCCAGAAACGCGGGAGACCTTCAAATTTACAGCGCCTCAACAGGCTAGGTAGCGCGGGCTCGAATAGGAGTCTGGATGAATGGCAACAAAAGGGGAACGTGACTAGCAGTGAAGGGGAAGATAAAAGGAAAAGAGAGGAAGGGGAAGATGATTCTGAAGGGGACAAGGATAACAAGAAAGTGAAGACTAAGCGAAAAACATCAGACAGAGATAGGGGGGATGGGGAGATGCTTGAGAAGCTAGCAGCCCTCATAAAAGGGTTTAGAGAGGAAACAAGGAAGAGTCTGGAAGATATGAATAGGCAGGGGGAAGAAGTTAGGGGGGAAGTGAGAAAAGTAAGAGAAAAGTGAAAAGAGTGGGATAAACTCTGGAAAGAGGAGAAAGACAAGGTATGGGGTAAATTAGAGGCCATAGAGAATAGACAGAGAGAGATTGACGAACAGACAAATAGGGAGATAAAACAACTGGAAGAACGGGTAAGCAAATTAGAAGTTAGGAATGAGCATATGGAGAAGGAAACAGAGAGTGCGGGAAAATTAGAAGGGAGTGATAATGTGCAAAAGGAGAATGAAATATTGAAAAAGAGACTGAGTGAGATTGAAAGAAGGTTGGAAGGGGAAGAAAGGGCGAAAAGGAAAAATAACATAGTAGTCAAGGGATTGAAAATAGAGAGTGAAACAGGAGAAATTGAAATCAAAAATCTGCTGAGATATTGGAATTCGGGTAAGGGTAGAAGGAGTTAAGAGAGTAGGAATGACGAAAGAAGGAAAAGAAGGAATGATTGTAGTAAAAGTAGGGAGTGAGGAGGAGAAAAAGAAAATTATGGAGAATAAAAAATTATTGAAAGGAAGAAGGGAGAGAATTGAAGAGGATTTGACTTGGAGGGAGAGGAAAAGGAGATGGCAAATAGAACAGAGAGCATGGATAGAGAGGAAAAAGGGATGCATGGTATGGATAGGGCGAGACAGATTATGGATAAATGGGGAGGAGTGGGTCTGGAACGAGGAAGTATAAGAAATAAGGAAAAAGGGAAAAAGAGTTGAGAAAGGTAGAAGAAAGGAAGATACAAAAGAGGCTAGAGAGCAAACAGAGGGGTTTCCAAAAAGCAAGGCGGAAGAAAAGTGAGGAGGATAGGGGAGGGAAGGGAGGAGAAAAAAGCTTTCTGGAATGTGTCAGGCTTGAAGAACGAGAATGAAGGTTTCTGGCGGGAGTTAAACAAGTGGGATGTGATGATGATGAGTGAAACCTGGGCGGATGAGAAGGATTGGAAGGGGATGAAAAGGTTTTTACCTAAAGGGTATGTGTGGACAATGCAAGAAGCAAGAAAGGAACACGTTAAAGGTAGAGGGATGGGCGGTATGGTCTCAGGGGTGAGAAAAGAATTGGCAGTAAAAGGCAGAACAGAGACGGACAGGGAAGAAGAGGAGGGAACAATGGTAAGAAAGATTATAATTGGGAAAGTCAAAATAGCGGTGGTTTGTGTATATAGAAGAAGAGGGGAAGAGGAAGGTTCGAAAGTAATAAGGAAGTGGATGGAGGAAAAGAAGGAAGAGTTGGTTTTGATAGGAGGGGACTTGAATGCCTGGACTTCAGAGCAAGGGGGAGGGACTTTGGATAAAGAAAAGAAGGCATACATAAGGAGCTCCAAGCATAGGGAGATAGACCGGGAGGGAAGGAGGTTACTAGACATAATCGGAGAAACCGGATGGCTTATATGTAATGGCAACATGGAAGGAGATGAGAAAGGAGAGATTACATTTATTGGTAAGGGAGAAACAGTAATAGACTACATCCTGGCGGAAGAAAGAATGAGGAATATGATATGCAGTATGAAGGTAGGGAATGAGATAGGGTCAGAACACTTCCCAGTAATAGCTACACTGAAAGGTGGCGTCCATAAGAGCGCAGAAGGAGAAAGGAAAGAGGGGGGGGGGAAGGAACACGAAAATGGGAGTCTGGGGGGGTAGATAAATTAAAAGTGTTTGAACAGGAAATGGAAAAGGAAAATGTTAGATATGAAAAGGAGGAGGGAGTGCAGTCGTTAATTGAAAGGTTCGATTGAGAAGGTGAGGGATGAGATAGGTACAAAAGAAGGAAGAGAAGAGAGACAGAGAGGCTGGTGGGACTAGGAATGCAGGGAGAGTAAGGAGAGAATGAAAGAGGATGTAAGTAAATGGAGGAAAGGGGAAATAGAGAAGGCGGAGTACAACAGGAGAAAAAGAGAACATGAGAGGATGCTGGAAGAGAAAAAGCAAAAGGGAAAGGATAAATACAAGGTAGAAGTAGAAAAAGCAATCAAAGAAGGTAGGGTCTGGGATGTGATAAACAGGGAAAGAGGAGGAAGGAAGGGCGTGAATGAAGAAATAAAAATGGATGAATGGACGGATTATTTCAAGGGTTTGCTAGGGGGAGAACAAAATTGGATTAAAGGGGAAAATAGAAACACAGTCCAGGGAGAAATGGAGGAAGCGAACGAAATAACAAGAGAAGAAGTGAATGAGGCGATAGATAGACTAAAAAGAGACAAGGCTACAGGAGAGGATGGAAAGGAGAAGGGTGGACGGAGGAGTGGAGGACAGGGCTGGTGGTACCGCTTGTCAAGAAAGGGGAGGGTAAGAAGGTAGAAGAGTACAGAGGGATCACCCTCATGCCATTGGGTTATAAAATATACGCGGAAATTCTAAGAAAAAGGTTGGAGAGTCAGATAGAAGGGAAACAAAGTATCCCACATAATCAGACAGGATTTAGAAAAGGGATGGGGACAATAGATAACATTTACGTACTCAACTACTTGGTTAACAGAAACTTAGGGAGGAAAAAAGGGAATTTAGTAGCATTATTCGTAGATTTTAAAGCAGCTTTTGACTCTGTGAATAGAAAAGTGCTATGGCAGGCAATGAAAGAGAGAGGAATAGAGGAAGGCTTAGTGGAGAGGATAAAGGAAATTTTTACTGAAACCAGGATTAGGGTGAAGATAAAGGGAGAAAAAGGGGAGGTTTTCTGGACAGAAAGAGGTCTGAGGCAAGGGTGCCCGTTGAGTCCGCTACTATTTAATATGCTGCTGGCAGACTTAGAGGAGAAGCTAAAGGAGACAGGGAAAGGGGGGAAGATTCTGGGTAATAGAAAACTATACTCTCTAGCATACGCGGACGACGTAGTTCTATTAGAAGACGATGAGAAGGGGATAAACCTAATGATAAGAATTTTCGAAGAGTATGTGGGAGCAAAAGAACTGACGGTGAACGTAGGGAAGACCAAGGTGATGTGCTTCAGAAGTAGAAAGACCAAAATAGGGTACGTTTGGAAGATGAACGAACAAGCAGTGGAAAGTGTGGAGGAGTTCTGTTACTTAGGTTTTTGGTTTGAGGCAGGAGGGAGAAACGAGGTGCAGGTGAGAAAGAGAATCGAATGTGCGAGCAAAGTAATGGGCCACGTATGGGGTATAGGAAAGAGAAGGTTCAATGACGATTGGAGAATGAGGGTCTGGTTGTTTGATGCGTTGGTTTGGGCGGTGTTGTGTTACGGAGTGGAGGTCTGGGGATGGAAGGAACATAGGAAAGTGGAAAGCATGTACGAGAGATTTCTGAGATGGATAATGGGTGTTAGCTGGAGTTGCCCAGGATACATGTTGACGGAAGAACTAGGAAGGGAGAAAATGGTAACGAGACAAATTAAGAGAGCCTGGAGGTTAGAAGAGAAGCTGAAAAGGGGAGAGGGGAGTAGAACAGCACAAGTATGCTTGGACGAAGTTCAGAACAAGGAGAAGAGAGGAAATTTGGGAAATTCGAAATGAGAGGAAGAAAGAAAAAAAATGAGGGGGGCTTGTGATATACAGGAAGGGGTTCTGGATTGGCAGAACATAGAATGAGAGCTATTAGTAAGACAAGGAGAAGACAGATGGAGAAAGATTATGGACTCGAGGTACAATAGATGGTATATGATGGTCAAAGAGGTGACGGAACCAGAATATTTGCAAAAGATGAAAAAGGAAGACAAATGGAATAGGGTGATACGGTTTAGAATGGGGGAAGGAGTGAGAGCTTGTAGATATTGGATGGATGAAGAGGACAATCTGTGCAGAGTATGTGGATACGAAGTGGAGTCATGGGCACATGTGTTAGAGAGGTGTACAGGAGAGGAAGATGGACAGTTGAGTGTGGATGAATGTGTAAGATGGATTTTGGATGGTAATGGACAGGGAGTGATGTGGATGAAAAAATTGGAAGAAATAAGAGAACGCAAGGGATCAGGGCAGAGCCAAACGGGTAATCCTGTTTAAATGAAACTAACCAGTAAAAATTAAAAAATTTTAAATCGGTTTTAATTTAAGGTAATTTTTATCATTTCGCACAATTAAAAAGAAATCAGAAAAAATTCAAATTAATTTAAAACATGTAACTATTCTATTTGTTCCTTTATTGGTTAAAAATTAATTTTCTTACAAGGGGAGTGCGCGTGAGACGGATTTTAAATATCTTTCATGAGCGAAGACGTTTTAATTTGCTGAAACTGTTTACTTAGATAGAAAACGGTTTATGAGAAAAAAGGTTCCCTGGCGGACCGAACGAACGGAGCGGATACGCTACAGCGTATCCTTATAGTATCCACATCGTATCCTCTCCGTATCATGCAAGAAAAACTCATTAAAAAAGAAAGATCAACATTTCACTTGCTGAAATTCGGATTCTACGTGAAATTTTTAGTTAAAAGGTCACAGAGTAATCGCAATAGTTTTTCTTGCAACATTAAAAACTTTTAATAAATATAATACTTATCGATGACGTGCGCTGAGGGCGACTTCAAACGCATCGTCATTCAGTAGCAGTTCATAGGCTTTATCCGTCGACAATGCGTTTGAAGTCGCCTTCACCCCACGTTATCGATAAGTATTATATTTTTTTAAAGTTTTTAATGTTGCAAGAAAAACTATTGCGATTACTCCGTGACCTTTTAACGCAAAATTTCACGTACAATCCGAATTTTAACAAGTGAAATGTGCATCTTCCTTTTTTAATGAGTTTTTCTTGCATGATACGGAGAGGATACGATGTGTATACTATGAGGATATACTATCCACTCCGTTCGTTCGGTCCGGCAGGGTTGGAAGAAACTTGTACACAGCCATATCCGACTCCATGAAATGGTATCCGTAAATATATACTTCCAAGTGGTACTACCAAAAAAACCCGACAGAGAGCGCCACTACTGCCTCTACACAGCCCAGCAAAAAAGAAAGTATTGATACGAATTGAATTGAAAAGACTAAGACACGCTGCAAATCCCGCTTTGCGACAATGACGCATTGGACCTACGTGTCAATGCATGTAAATTCGTAAAGACGGTATTCCAATTTTGAATCTTTCTATACGTACAAATAAAGGGCAAAAGTCTAAGGTCAGCGAAAACACTTCAATGCGTCAGCACGCAACCGCTTCAACATTGGTCAATGCGTCTGAATTCGTGAGAGTAAAATACACTATTGTGTAATAAATACATTATTGCTTTGGTATTGGTCGCGTTCGGTCGCTCTGTCACGCCTCTCTCCAATTTTCCATTATTATATGAGATATACAGTTTTTTAATATTTGGAAATCTACATATCGGGAAAGTGTTTTTGGCTTGTTTTATAGAGCATTGAAACTTTGTTACATCTCACTTAATTGTTGCTCATTTTTGAACTTTTGTATATACGTAATATTTGAAAAACTTAAAAAAGGCCAAGCTGATTATATTTGCAAGTCATGTGCATCGTTGCCCACTAGTGCCACCTCTGCGGCAGTTGCTGCTACCTTTATACCTAGCACTGATGCAAGTGGGAAATGCCAAGATGTCGGTAATACAGGTGTTGTTCCTACCACTTCTACCTGTGTCTCTACCTCGGAAATCGCGGCAACCCTACCCCCTGGTCTTGCTGAATTCTTGCGTAAAGTAGTCTCCGACGGACAAAATGAAGCGCTTGCGCAGTCACGCGAGATTTTGACTAGACTTACTGAATTTGAAACTCGACAGCACGAATTTAATGGAAAATTAAATTCCACCCTTACAGAAATAAAGTTGGAAGTTGGGAAGAATAATGAGCGTATTAAAACTCTTGAAACTGGTTCCGTACTACAAGGGGCGGAAATTGACGACATTAAGAAGGAGGCTAAAGAATTAAAGGCCAAAATGGTTACATTGGAACATGCGCTAAATGTCAATGAACAAGCGGCGCTGCATGCTACCTTGGAAATTCATGGTCTCCCCATGAAGCCTAATGAGGACCTTGCTGCCACATTGGACTCTATCGCCAGAGCTCTCGACGTTACTATTCAAAAGGATGACGTCGTCAAGCTCTACAGGATAATTAAGGCACCTCCTCTGACTAATTCTTCCCCCCCCCCCCTCCCCCGATCATCGTAGCCAAGTTCTGCAGACAAGAAATACGGGATAAATTTATAGAGAGACGCAAGATTAAGAGAGACTTTTCTACCTCAAACACTGGATGGGCAGACAATGAGAAACGATTTATCTACCTTCGCGAGGCGCTCACTCCATTCAATCGGAAAATTTATGCCATTGCTCTTAGTCTTCGCAGAGAAGGAAAGATCAAATACCTTTGGATTTCCGGCGGAAAAATTTTCTGTCGAAAGATTGATGGTTCGCCTAGAATATACCTGTCAAACATACAATCTATTGAAGCACTGCAATAGCAACCACTGTCTAACTCCATTATGTATTTGATTTTCCTCTTACCAACCTTAGATCTACCGTATTTGAATCGCTACTTATATATTAGTAAATATATGTCTTTAATTATTGCTCTTTACCTTCTATTAACTTTGATTACTTCGATACTTTTAAATTTCTCACATTGTACCTATCTAAATTTTCAAAATAAGGTTCCTCGATTATGTATTTTGTTCTTAGTACGCAACTTTTTTCTTTTCTCTTGCTATATACCTGTTTATTGCATGCTGGCTGCTCTACAGATTGTATATTCTGAACATGAAAATCAACTTGAAATATCATTTTGTGTGTATCACTGCGTTAATTCAGTTTCGCACCGCCACTGCAAACTTACCCTTTTTATGCACTATTTCTATATATTAAGTATAATAGCACCTGCGGAATTAATAACTTTTACTTTGTTTAGCGCTTTTTTTACTTTTTGCAAATGTAACCATGGTAACTTGATTCTGTTGGTTCTTAGTCTCTTTCACTTTAACTTTGTGAAAAGAATCTTTCGACTTTTTTACGTATCTCAGACACATTTACGTTCTTATATACTTGAACTTTACCTATCACTTTTTAAACGGAAACCTCAAATATTTGTCACGTTAATGCACAGTCCTTACCTGCCCATTACCATGAATTCACACATTACTTTAGGTCTTGTTCCTATCATATCATAGCCGTATCTGAGACCTGGCTGACGCCTAACATACACTCGAGCCTCGTAGCACTTGCCATTACACACTTTTCCGTAGGGATAGAGATGAGAGAAGAGGGGGTGGGGTCTGTCTTTACATTCATGACAGTTTGAAGGGTGTGCAGGTGGGAGTGAGTCCTTTTGCAAATTACCCGTCTGCAGAATACCTTTTTATCAAGGTATCGTCGCCTCATGATGGTGTGTTGGTCGGTGTAATCTACAAACCTCCTAATGCTTCCTACTGTAGGGAATTTGAGACTGACATTTTGGATCTTATACCTAATTATAATAACATTATCCTCACTGGTGACCTAAACACAAATCTTAATGCCACCAACAATTTAACTAACTATTTAAAATCAGTAGTGTTCTCCGCCGGACTATCTATAGTTCCACATAATGCTACCCACCACACTGTTCATTCCAGTACATGGATTGATATAATGATTATCGACTGTTTGGACAAGGTTCTCTCTTCCACTCAACACTCAATCTTATTCCTCTCAAACCATGACCTTATCAGCATCCAATCTTTGTTCTCCTTTAACCCCTCTTCTATTATAACCCCTCTGTCTATACGCAATCTCAAAAATATAAATGAAGCTGAATTTCTTGAACATCTATCCACCTATGACTGGAAATGCATTTTTACTGAAAGGGATATCAATAGGAAGGTGATTCGCTTAAGCACATTTTTAACCTCAGCCTTTGATAAATGTGCGCCTCTCCATATCCTGCAAGCCAAAAAGAAGTTTACTCCCTGGATCACTTCTGCTATCAAAGATCTGATGAAAGAAAGGAAGAAAAAACGTAGATTGGCCAAAAGAACAAAAAGTAGTATAATTCAAGCTGAATTTCGTAAATTGAGAAACTTAGTACAAACCAAAATTAGGGATTCTTACAATCAATTTAATTACAACTCTATCAAAAATAGGAATAAAAATGAAAACATCTGGCTTCTCTTAAAACGGCTTGGACTTATTCCCCCTAAGCACTTGTCAGCTGATAACAACTTCTCT
>CAKNXH010053065.1:0-19209 GCA_932178445.1 Andricus quercusramuli
ATATATATATATATATATATATATATTAAAAAAAACAGTTAAACAACCACCGCAAGGTCCCACTAAGAGCAACTGCCATCTAAAAAATAGCAATAGCCCCAAGTAGAACCTCGGTAAAACACAGCTATGGCCACGTCTCGCAACCGTGAAATGGGTGGTCACCGGGTACGACGAAATCACAACGACAGGCCGGCGAAACCCTTGGGTGTCTTGAAGACACGAAGCGACCCAAGGATGACAGCTCTCTGCATCCATCTCGCAAGTGCCTTGGCATATTTTTGGCACGCGGGTATGGCTTTAAGGTGACGAACCAGACATGGTTTTAGATATATGTATATGTATAAGGCAGCATCCGTCACATCAGCTACCCCCTTCCTATCACAATTCAATTTTTGAGAAAAATAGGCTCTATAAGTCTGAAAATTTGCAGTGAAGCTTCTAGTTTTCAAAGCTGTATGGCATATTAGGATTTTCAATATGGCGGACTCACAACGGCCACCACAGGAGCGGATGCTAATCTGAAAAATTGCACGCCCTCCTAGCGAATTCGCTGTAAAATTCCAGCTGTAACCACGCCTCACGACTGTGAGATAGGTGGTTACAGTCTGCGATGACTTCAATACGATGATCCGGCAAAAGTTTCGTGCACCTGAGGACACGGCGCGACCCAAGCACGACCGCCTTCTGAATTTTCTCCGCAAGTGTCTCAGCATTCTGTTGACACACAGAGATGCTTTTCAGGCTATCAACCAGTGAAACTTTGGCACCTCCAAGAGCGCCGATGATTAAGACGATTAGCTTAAGCGACCCAAGGATGACAGCTCTCTGCATCCATCTCGCAAGTGCCTTGGCATATTTTTGGCACGCGGGTATGGCTTTAAGGTTACGAAACAGTGATAATTTAGCACCTCCGAGAGCACCTATCACAAGGACAATTTCTCGTACCGAATATTATGGGTACAGTCGTTGCAGCTCTCTTTTAAGGTCTTGATACCTCTCCTCGTTTTCTTCCTTCTTTGCAGTGATGTTGTATTCGGACGGAGCCGAAAATTCGATCACGAATATAGCTCGCTTCTCGAAGTCTTGGGGAACAATGTGTAAGTGCGCAACAGAGACTGCTGTCCGAAAATCGTAGTTCCAGGAAATTTGGCACTTCTCGTTTCGGACAATTGACTCTATATCCCTTGGAGCCTTCGGCGAAGAAGGGTCGCGACCAACACTGTAAGACCGACAAAGGTGGTAATGAAGTACACTTAGGGCCACATTATGTCTATAGCTATACGTCGTTCCTGCGTGGGTCGGACACCCCGATATTATGTGTTCCAGGTACTCAGCGTGTCCATGAAGCGCTCTGCACCTATCACTGGAAACTTCTTGACATACAAAGATTTCTCCTTCGACAAGGACTGTTTTTCTATATTTCTGTGAAAGTTTCTGTGCATATGCTTGTCGAGTAGCTCTTGGTGAAATTTTCCAGCCTCTGCTTTCTTTACTTCGGCTTTCAGACATGAAGCATCTAGATGCAGTAATGCACTTTCCTCACTCATGATGTTAGAATTCAGGCCAAGGGTCTCGGCCGCTTGCTCCGCGGCTTTGTAAAGGAACGCTCCTTCGCCATTCATCTCGTGGTTCCTGGCCATGTTTAGGAGAGGATCTCTGCCATTCGCAACGATGTAAGCTGTACTTAAAAAAATTCGGTTATGAAGACACTGGAGATTTTAAAGTCCGCGTCCGCCTTGACGGCATGAAGTGTATAATGAAGGAAATTACGAATTGATATGCAACCTTTTGTGCATATGCATGATCTTACGTGTGGTGACCTCAAGGGCCTTGAGCTTGTTCTTCGTCCATTTAACCACTCCAAGTTGTGGAAGAAGATGTATAGGTCTCTCCAGTATTAAGATGTCTGATAACACTTATATCTACAAGTTCAGGGTCGCCACAGGGGTTTACAGGAGAATTTCTTAGTGCTAGAGATAGTGGCAGAAGTGTGGTGCAAAAAAGAAAAGGGCTCATGGTATCACATCAAAAGACGCCCCTCTGGAAGGTGACGTTGTTCGTTGTCAGACGATAATTCCTAGATGAGATGGAAAATCTAGTTTTCCAAAGAGGCATCAATCTCTCTATGCATCTCACTATGTGTGTATGTACCTTCAAGCTTTCCAACAGACAGATGATAAGTCTATGAGAGGTTGAATCAAAAGCTTTCCGGTAGTCAATCCAGGCCATTGACAGGGCGCGCTGATGGGCTGCAGCGTCTTTACAGACACACCTGTCAATTAGCAGGTTCTCTCGACAGCTTGCTGCACCTTTTTTCGAGCCACGTTGTTCGTACATCTCTCGCCATACAGGCTCAATTCGTCAAACAATCCTGTTGTTTAGGACAGCTGCGAAGTTATTGGCCTGTAATTCTCTGGTCTGGACAAGTTCCCTTTTTTGGCAGGAGTACAGTGCGTCCTAACACCAGCCACTGCGGAATCGGCGTCTCCGACTTTAAATATGAAGTGAATATGGCGGCCAATTGTTGGTGGATAAAAGTAAACTTCTTCCACCAAAAGTTCTTGATAGAACCTGGTCCAGCAGCGGAAAAGTTCTTTGTGCCTCTAAGTGCTTTTTTCGCCTCTTCGGCAGTGACTGAATATATATATATACATACATATATATATATATATATATATATGTATATATATATTTTGTTTCGGTTTCGATTCCTTTGGAATAGAACCGGAGGGCTTATGACAAAGCCACCGAACGCGTCCTCGGGTTGCGGATGGAGGGTCCCCGTACCAAGGGTTTCTGCTGAATATGGTTACAATAATTAATAAGCAGTCGCGGACAATTGTCTAGGGATGGTCCCGAAGAAATAAACCCTAAGCGAAGGTGTAAGAACAGTGCCGAAAGCTGCATGGCACCTGGGTGAGGTGTCTTTAACGGTGACTCTGGGATACCGGGCCAGAAACACCCAGAGCTTCAGCACATTTCGCATCAGTCTTTGCGAAATCAAGCCGACTACCTACGGAAAAATGGATATGTACGCGGAGCGCTTCCTCAACCACTGCTTGAACAAGCTGCAGACGAAGATGAAACGACATTAAGACCAACCGCAGAAAGCAGGCACCTTCTGGAAGATGATCGCCATTTCAGTACAAGGAGGAACATCAACATGCAAGTTCCTCTTAAGCCCCACGATCTGGCTGAAATGGATGCCTCCCTTCGTGGAGATATCTCGCAAGAGTCCGACCACTGGACCATCAATTGCTCAGTTTATGGTGCTGCGAGAGCTTTGGCTGATTCAAATCGTAGGCTGAAACCGACGATGGATCAAAAGATAAGAAGACGCTTGCATCAACTGAACAAGAAAATTGGATGGGCAAGACAGAATGCGTCCCGTGTTCAATGTGTGACTGATTACATCACATCTGGTAGACCATTCACGGCAAGGGTTCGAAAGTTCGCCCAAGAACTAAAGACCTTGAATCACACACTAAACAAGTCAAAGCTGCTGACAATCAAGCAGCATATTGTTGACAAAATAAGGCTGTTATTTGACGCAAGGAGGAGGATACGGAAGAGGGAGAGATGGAGCAGGGAGAATCAACAGTTTCTCGCTGACCCATCACGCCTCTTCAGTGATCCCCCTATTTTTGTAAAAAATCCACCCAAACCCAAGGAGGTAGAGACTTTTTGGAGAGAGGTGTACAAGATCCCGAAAACACAAGAGTTGAAAGAAGATACTGACAATATCATCCCCTTCAAGGAGTTTTGCGACAGCCTCATAAAATCTGAAGAGGAGTGCCCATCAGTCACTGCCGAAGAGGTGAAAGAAGCACTTAGAGGCACGAAAAACTTTTCCGGTGCTGGACCAGATTGTATCAAGAACTTTTGGTGGAAGAAGTTCACTTCTATACACCAACATTTGGCCCGCATATTCACCTCATATTTAAAGTCGGAGACGCCGATTCCGCCGTGGCTGGTGTTAGGACGCACTATACTCCTGCCAAAAAAGGGAATTTGTCCAGACCAGAGAATTACAGGCCAATAACTTTGCAGCTGTCCTAAACAACAGGATTGTTCAACGAATTGAGCCTGTATGGGGAGAGATGTACGAACAACGTGGCGCGAAAAAAGGTGTAGCAGGCTGTCGAGAGAACCTGCTAATTGACATGTGTGTCTGTAAAGACGCTGCAGCCCATCAGCGCGTCCTGTCAATGGCCTGGATTGACTACCGGAAAGCTTTCGATTCAACCGATCATAGACTTATCACCTGTCTGTTGGAAGGCTTGAAGGTACATCCACACATAGTGAGATGCATAGAGAGATTGATGCCTCTTTGGAAAACTAGATTTACCATCTCATCCACGAATTATCGTCTGAAGATGAACAACGTCACCTTCCAGAGGGGCGTCCTTCAAGGGGATAGTATGAGCCCTTTGCTTTTTTGCATCACACTTCTGCCTCTATCAATCGCACTACGAAATTCTCCTGGATACCTCTGTGGCGACACTAATCATCGTGAGCATAAGGTCACTCATGTATTTTATATGGATGAGCTGAAGATCTATGCCGCTGATAAAAGCAAACTTCAAACTGCTATAAATATCGTCAAGAACTACACAGGAGAGATTGGGATGGACTTTGGTTTGGACAAGTGTGCCAAAATTCATTTGAAGGAAGGAAAGATTACTGGCATGTGGATATAAGTTTTATTAGACATCTTAACACTTGAGAGACCTATACATACCTGGGCGTGCCTCAAAGCCGCATTCAGCACGTAACATCAGTAAAGGAGTCTCTCCGAAGCAGATACAAGCATCTTCTTTGACAGATTTGGTCTTCGAATCTGTCGGCCTTGAACAAGGTATTTGCGACTAACATGCTTGCCGTCCCGGTTCTACTCTACTCGTTTGGGGTGGTTCAATGGACGAAGAACGAGCTTAAGGCCCTTGGCGTCACCACGCGTAAGATCATGCATATGCATAAAAGCTTGCATATCAATTCGTCAGTTCCGCGATTATACATTTCACGCCGTGAAGGCGGACGCGGAATTCTGAATCTCCAGTGTCTTCATAACCGAATTTTTTTAAGTACAGCTTACATAGTTGCGAATGGCAGAGATCCTCTCCTAAAGATGGTCAGAAACCACGAGATGATTGGCGAAGGAGCGTTCCTTTACAAAGCCGCGGAGCAAGCTGCCGAGACCCTGGGCCTCAATTTTAACATCAGAAGTGAGGAAAGTGCATTACTCCATCTAGATGCTTCACGTCTAAAAGCCGAAGTAAAGAAAGCAGACATTGGAAAATTTCACCAAGAGCTACTCGACAAGCATATGCACGGAAACTTTCACAGAAATGTAGAAAAACAGTCCTTTTCGAAGGAGCAAACTTTTGCTTTCCTCAAATCATCAGGGCTCAATTCAGGTACAGAGGGCTTTACTTTCGCATGCCAGGACGGTGTCATCTCGACTCTAGCATACCGCCACGGCATTTTATGTCGAGAAGTTCCCAGTTATGGGTGCACAGCGTGTCATGCACACGCTGAGTACCTAGAACACATACTATCGGGGTGTCCGACCCACGCAGGAACAACGTATATCTATAGACATAATGCGGCCCTAAGAGTACTTTATTACCACCTTTGTCGCTCTAACGGTGCTGGTCGCGACCCTGCCCTGCCGAACGCTCCAAGGGATATAGAGTCAATTGTCCGAAAGGAGAAGTGCCAGATTTTCTGGAACTACGATTTTCGGGCAGCAGTCTCCGTTGCGCATTCGAGGCCTGACATTGTTTTCCAAGACTTTGAGAAACGAACTGTATTCGTGATCGAATTCTCGGCTCCGTCCGAATACAACATCACTGCAATGAAGAATGAAAAAGAGGAAAGATATCAAGACCTTAATAGAGAGCTGCAACGACTGTACCCAAAATATTCGGTACGAGTAATTGTCCTTGTGATAGGTGCTCTCGGAGGTGCGAAATTATCACTGGTTCGTAACCTTAAAGCCATACCCGCGTGCCAAAAATATGCCAAGGCACTTGCGAGATGGATGCAGAAAGCTGTCATCCTTGGGTCGCTTCGTGTCTTCAAGACACACAAGGGTTTTGCCGGCCTGTCGTTGTGGTTTCGTCGTACCCTGTGACCACTTATCTCACTTTCAAACGTTTGTAACTTTTGTCCTATTGCCTTAAACGAAATTTCACTGGAAATGTTTTCGATAGATTTTTTCACCCTTTTATGGAATATTGTTTACTTATCGTTCTATTACTCAAAGACGAATTAATTTGCCACTCTGAAAATTGGAGGTCTTATAGGAAAAAATCTCAGGTTTCTTTTAAAACTATTTTGAAGAAAAAAAGCTGCCCGACTTTGAAAAAAAGTCAAATTTATATTTATTTTTAAAAATTCGGGTCAAATTTTGACTTTTTTAAAAATTCTTATTACCACTAAGAAGTTTGTGAAAAATTTATCAAAAAAATCTACAGTAAAATTTTGTTTAAGGCAATAGGACAAAAGTTAGAAACGTTTGAAGGTAAGGCTTTGCTTAAAAAACCCAAGAATTGTACCCCTCCACTTTGATAAATAATGATCAAAATAAATTAATTTTTAGGGGGAAGAGTACTATCTAAGAGGACAACAATTGGGCCAATTTTTAGCCCGATCGGACAACTTTCAGTTTCGAGGTTGGTACACTTCAGATATATATATATATATAGTTAAAAGTTTGTCATAAGGACAACCGCAGGATTTCGCCGGGAGCGGGTGATAATCTAAAAAATTGCACCAGCTCCCAGCGAAATCGCGGTAAAATTTCAGCTGTAACCACGTCTCACGACCGTGAGATGGGTGGTTACAGTCTGCGCGAACTCAATACGATGATCCGGCGAAAGTCTCGTGTACCCTGAGGACACGGAGCGACCCAAGGACGACCGCCTTCTGCATTCTCCCTGCAAGTGTCTCAGCATTTTGTTGACACGCAGGGATGCTTTTCAGGCTATTAACAAGTGAAACCTTGGCACCTCCAAGAGCGCCAATGATCAGGACGATTAGCTTAACAGAATATTCCGGGTATAACCGTCGAAACTCCCTCATAAGGTCTTTATACCTTTCTTTCTTTTCTTTCTCCTTCGCTGTGACGCTTTTGTCCGCTGCTGCCGAAAATTCGATAACGAACATGGTTCGTTTCTCGAAGTCAAGAAGAACCATGTCAGGCCTCGAGTGCGCAACAGAAACAATTGTCGAGAATATGAAGTTCCAATATATGCGGCACTTCTCATTTTCGACAATTGACTCTATTTCTCTAGGGGCGTTCAGGGCAGAGGTATTTGGGCTAATGCCGTAAGAGTGACAGAGATGGTAATAAAGCACTCTCAGTGCCGCATTGTGCCTTTGGATGTAGGTTGTTCCCGCATGAGCTGGACAACTAGATAGTATGCGTCCTAGATGCTCGAGGTGTTCATGACACGCTCTGCAGCTATCATCGGGAATATCTTGGCTCAAAATGTGGCGACGGTATGCTAGAGTGGAAATGACACCATCTTGACATGTCAAAATGAAGCCCTCTGTGCTCTGAAGATGCCGTGCATCTTCTTGTCGAGGAGCTCTTCGCGGAAGTTTTTCTCCTGTGCTTTCTTAATCCGGACCTTCAGGAGTGAGTATTCAAGATGGATAAGATTTGATGCATTTCGCTCACCCCTGATATTAAAGTCAAGGCCGAGTGTTTCAGCAGCCTCTTCTGCTGCTTTGTAAAGAAACGCCCCTTTGCCTACTTCTTCATGTTTTCTGACCATTTTAAGAAGAGGATCTTGTCCATTTACGACAATATGTGCTGTACCCAGAATAATCCTGTTGTGAAGACATCCAAGATTCAGTATTCCACGACCACCTTGACGGCCTGAGATGTAAAGTCGTGGAACAGAAGACTTAAGGTGCATGCTTTTGTTCATGTGCATGACCTTTCGGGACAAAATATCGAGGGATCTGAGCTCGTCCTTTGTCCATGGAACTATTCCAAATGAATAGAGTACTACTGGGACGGCAAGCATGTTCGTTGCAGATACTTTGTTCCTCGCCGACAGTTCGGAAGACCATATCTGTCGGAGGAGACGTTTGTATCTGCATCGGAGAGTATCCTTTATAGATGTTACGTCCTGAATGCGGCTTTGTGGCACGCCCAGGTATGTATAGGTCTCTCCAGCGCAAAGGTGTCGTATAGCGCTTCTGTCAACGAGTTCAGGATCTTCGGGGATGCCGTTAAGTTTTCCTTTCTTCAAATTAACCTTGCCGCATTTCTCTAACCCGAACTCCATTATAATCTCTTGAGTGTACTCTGTGACCATTTTTAGAGCTAGATGTAGTTTCTCTTGATTTCTAGCATAGAGCTTAAGATCATCCATTTAAAATACATGAGTTACCTTATGCTTTCGATTTCCAGGTTTGCCGCAGAGGTACCCTTCGGAATGGCGAAGTGCGAGAGATAGTGGCAATAATGTGAGGCAAAAGAGGAGAGGGCTCATGATATCGCCCTGAAACACACCTCTCTGAATGGTGATACTGTTATAAATCACACGATATTTTCCAGATAAGATGGTAAATCTGGTTTTCCAAAGCGGCATCAATCTCTCTATGCATCTCACGATGTGTGGATGAACCTTTAAGCTTTCCAACAGACAGATGATAAGTCTATGGGAGGTTGAATCAAAAGCTTTTCGGTAATCTATCCAGGCCATCGATAGAGATCGTTGATAGGATGCTGCATCTTTACAGACACATCTATCGATGAGCAGGTTCTCCCGACATCCTGCTACGCCTTTCTTCGAGCCACGTTGTTCATACATCTCTCGCCACACAGGTTCAATTGTCCGAAGAATCCTATCATTTAGGATGGCTGTGAAGATCTTTTACAGTGTGTTCAGACAAGTTATTGGCCTGTAATTCTTAGGGTCAGCTAAGTTTCCCGTCTTAGGCAGGAGCACTGTGCGCCCTTCCACCAACCACTCCGGAATAGGCTCTTCCGACTTTAGATATGAGGTGAAAATTCGGGCCAGATGCTGGTGGGTAGAAGGAAACTTCTTCCACCAGAAAGTCTTGATACCATCTGGTCCCGAAGCGGGAAAGTTCTTCATGCCTCTTAATACGTTTTTCACCTCCTCGGTAGTGATAGGTGGGCATTCTTCCTCAGGTGTTATGAGGGCATTGCACAGCTCCTTGAAGCTATTTATGTTCTTTGAGTCTTCTTGAAGTGGATGCTGGACCTCGTAGACTTCTCTCCAAAATGCTTCGACCTCCTCTGGTTTGGGCGGATGGTCGACAGTAATTGGAGGGTTTTGGAAGAGTTTAGATGGATCAGATGAAAATTGTTGATTTTCTCTGACCCACCTCTCTCTCCGCTCTAGACTTCTCCTAGCGTTAGATAGTATTCGTATTCTGTCAACAATATGCTGTCTGATGGTCATTAGCTTTGATTTGTTGATTGTGTGATGACGGATCCGCAGTTCTCGCGCGAACCGTCGAACCTTGGCAGTGAAATTCCTGCCAGATGTTATGTAGTCAATCACACACTGAATGCGGGACGCGTACTGTCTAGCCCAGCCCATCTTTGTGCTGAGTTGATGCATTCTTCTTTTGGTTTTATGATCAACCATTGGTTTTGTTTTACGGCTTGCATCTGCCAAAGTTCTCGCTGCATTGTACACACCACAACTGATAGTCCAGAGGTCGGATTCTTCGAAAAAATCTCCACGAAGTTCATCATCCAATTCAGTCAGATCTTTGGGCTTGGGAGAAACCTGAATGTTGATATTTCTCCGGGTCCTGAAGCATCGTTCTTCCGCTATTGGATGCCTATTCGCGGTTGGTCTCAGTGTCGCCTCTCTTTCTCTGTTGCCGGCTTGTTCTGGATGCGGTTGAGTAGGCACTCCGCTTATATAACCTCTTTTCCGGAGGTTCTCGGCATGGTTTCGCAGACGTTGTTGCGAAAAGTCTGAGAGCTCTGGGTGTTTCTCGCACCACAGAGCATGCAGTCGTGCCATGTAAACTTCTCGTTCAGGGACCATACTGGCATCGTAGCACTCCAGCAGGCCGTCATTGAGTTGATTCGTCCATTTAAAAGTAATAAGATTCCGCCGGTCAATCGCATTGACTCCGTCTTGATTGGCTCCCCCAACTGTAGGGTAGTCGGCATTGTTGTCCGACCATTGTCGAGAGCCCTGCGCGTTCGATTGTTTTGAACCGCACTTACTACAATTATGTTTGGTGTTGTCATTGTTGTTCCCACGAGCAGCTAGGGAAAGGGTTCGTCCATCCTCGTAGAGCCCCGCATGCAAGGATAAGGCTGTATACTCTGAGAGTCGCCGATTTCCCAGAATCACCGTAAGAGACACCACACCCAGGTGACATTCAGCTTTCGGCACGGTTCTCACGCATTCGCTTGGGGGTTATTCCTTCGGGACCATCCCTGGACAATTGTCCGCGACTGCTTATTAATTATTGTAACCATATTCAGCAGAAACCCTTGGTACAGGGACCCTCTATCCGCAACCCGAGGACGCGTTCGGTGGCTTTGTCATAAGCCCTTCGGTTCTATTCCAAAGGAATCGAAACCGAAATATATATATGTGTGTGTGTGTGTCTGTGTGCGTGAGCGTGCGTGCGCGCGCGCGTGTGTGTGTGTATGTGTGTTATGAAGACACTGGAGATTCAGAAGTCCTTGTCCGCCCTAACGGCGTGGAATGTATAATCGCGAAAGACGTCCCTCTGGAAGGTGACGAAGTTCGCTGTCACACGATAATTTCTAGATGAGATAGTAAATCTAGTTTTCCAAAGAGGCATCAATCTCTCTATGCATCTCACTATATGTGGATGTACCTTCAAGCTTTCCAACAGACAGATAATAAGTCTATGAGAGGTTGAATCGAAAGCTTTCCGGTAGTCAATCCAGGCCATTGACAGGACGCGCTGATGGGCTGCAGCGTCTTCACAGACACACCTGTCAATTAGCAGGTTCTCTCGACAGCCTGCTCCATCTTTTTTTGAGCCACTTTGTTCGTATATCTCTCGCCATACAGGCTCAATTCGTCAAACAATCCTGTTGTTTAGGACAGCTGTAAAGATCTTATACAGTGTGTTCAAACAAGTTATTGGCCTGTAATTCTCTGGTTTGGACAATTTGCCTTTTTTCGGCAGGAGTATAGTGCGTCCTAACACCAGTCACTGCGAAATGCGGGCCAAATGTTGGTGTATACAAGTAAACTTCTTCCACCAAAAGTTCTTGATACAATCTGGTCTTCCTATGAAAAACATATCTAAAATTAAATCTAGGAGAATATTCCAAAAGATGTTCAAAATTGTCATACAATAATGTAGAAAAATCTAAGAAAATTTTTTCAATTTTGAAAGTCTTTTCAAAATTTAAGGAATAATTTGAGTCAGTTCAACAGATATTTTCAATATATTTCAAGCTGATGCAGATTTTTACTATAAAAATTTAAAATTCTGTAAAATAAAAATGTTCTGGATACTTTTTCTGCAAGTCTGGTAGTTTTGAAGACGTTTTTTATTTTTCTCAAGGAACCTAGGAACATTATATTTCTATAGCCTTATAAACAAATGAGAAAATTAATTTTAAAAATAAATATTTTACATTTTTATTGGGTGTTGCAAATTATTCTAGGTTATAAACATACATAAACTTACGGACTTTCTGGATGTTTAGACTTGAGAATTATTTTCCCCCTCAAATTATAATTTGGTTGAAATTTTTTTCCTCTATTGACTAACTAATCTTTTTCGGCTGAAAGTGCAACTATTTGTTGCTTGAAAAGTCCTTTCGGTTTGAAATTAATCTCTTTTGCTAGAAATTCAATTTTTTCTTGTGAAAAATGCAACCGCTTAGTTGAAAATTATTCTTTTTTGGTAGATGATTCAACTAATTTCTTGTAAATTCGTCTTATTGGATGAATTTATCTGTTTTTGATTTCAAATTAAAATCTTCTTTGATTGAAATATGAGCAATTACATTTTTTGTTGAGAATGCATCTTTTTTGGTT
This sequence comes from Andricus quercusramuli, assembly GCA_932178445.1. Lineage (NCBI taxonomy): Eukaryota > Metazoa > Arthropoda > Insecta > Hymenoptera > Cynipidae > Andricus > Andricus quercusramuli. The sequence goes on from CAKNXH010053065.1 coordinate 12,042, forward strand.
GAAAATTCAACGACTTGGTTGTAGGTTGAACTTCTTTGTTGAATACTCATTTTCTTGGATAGAATTTCTTCTGTTTTGAAAAATTCATCTCATTGGTTGAAATTCTACCTATTATTTTAAAAAATTGCCTTTCTTCGTTAAAAATTCATCTATTTGGTTGAAAATTCATTTACATGGTTTAAAGTTTAACTACTTTGTTAAAAATTCACTCTTCTGGTTGAAGAATTATCATTTTAGTTGAAAATTCATCTCTTTAGTTGACAATGTCACTATTTCTTTGAAAGATCATTCGTTTTGGTAGAAAATTTATCTACGTGATAGAAAATTTAACTTTTTGGGTCAAAATGAACTTTCTTGTTGAATATTTATATTTTTGTGTGGAAAAATTAAACTTCTTTGTATAAAATTCGTCTCTTTTGGAAAACATTTGATATAATTTAGTTAAAAATACGACTGGTTAAAAATTAATCTTTTTTGGTTGAGGCTTCGACTATTTTGTTGAAAATTTGTCTTTTATGTGTGAATTCTACATCTTTTGATCAAGAATTAAAATATTTTTTGGTTGAAATATCATTTATGTATTACATTTTTTTTGGACAATTCATCTTTTTATGTTAAAGAAATACCTTTTTTGTCGAAATCTTTATTGGACATATCTGAAATCTTAAAAAAAAATGTTTCAGTTTTCTCAAGAATTTTAGCGAATTTATACATATAGATATAACCAAAACTACAGATAGTTTTTCAAAATTTGCAGCATATTTCACTGTCCTTTGGATTCAGACACTAATTGCACCCTTCACGAGGTAAATTACGTCGCAGCGCCGGATAAAATCAATTAGCTGAAAATAACGTTACATGATGGCAGGTTAAAGTGCATATACCAAGTATGGTCGACAAAGTTTTGATCGATCCAAATTGAGTTTCAAAAGCAATATGTGGGGACCTGAAAATTAACTCGACAGCTGGTTAGCTGCAGAAGTTGACAATCAAATAGAAGTGCCAACAGCAAAATTTTAATTCATTAATAACAAAGGCTTTGAGAAATAAGAGAGATTTCTTTTGTAGATATAGTCAAAACCTCTAAATCGAATATGACTTTATTGTTTTAAGTACCTAACCGTAATTACCAAGCAGAGACGTTACTCAATTTCAAATTAATTGAAGCGGATTTTCAATGAAAAATTATAATCTCAAAAATTGATAGAAGTTTATAAAATTAACGGGAATTTCAATGAATTACCATAATTTTACAAATTTATAGAAATTATATAAAAAAATACTAACTCGGGCTGCTAAAGTCAAAGTCGTCGTGCTGTACAGGCCTCAAAAGTCGAACTTTCGGACGGGGCGTTGTGAAAAATACATTTTTTTTAGAATTTGAGCGCGTAATAAAACTTTTTTTCAAATTTCTATTCGAAAGGTGAAACATACAAAACTATTTAGATTATAAAATATTCTAATTATAGATAAATAATATAAGCACATGCCCATTGCTTGTGAAGTAAGAATTCTAAATTATTACATGCACAATGAAATTATCACATTTTTATAAAATTCGCTTTCCGTTTGAATACATAATAACATTTTCATTTTAAGTACACAGGTACTCAGTGGCGGACTGGGTACCTTGAGGCGTCCGGGGGTGGGCACCGGCGGGGTTTCCTGCATCCCAACCTATGGCCAGTTTGCCACTGCTTGTACTTGGTCTTTGATTTTGAAAGGAACTTTTAACAAATGAAAAATTTAATTTAAAGAAACTTATATTTACTGAGAGAAATTCGTTCCATATATTTCAGATTCTCCGAGATTTACACAAAAATAATATGGAGCTTGCGATTCATTAAATCACAATTAAATTAGCCTGTGAAGTTATTCGTGTCCCTTTATATTTTTATAATTGGCTCTGTCACTTCTCTTCCAACGTCCGCCATTCCAGGAATTTAAAATATGACAAAGAATATAATAAAGCTATTGCAGGAGACTGCAGGAACAAGGACTGAATTACAATTTTCATCAAAGTAATATAGGACAATTTTATTTTTACAGAAAACCCTTGTAGTTATGTGCAATTATGCATGTAGGTGGAATGTAGTAGAAAAATTTTCAATTTCAAGAAAAATCGTGGCTCATATGGTATCGTGATTGTCTTTTGTTCCAACACTACAACTAAGGTAGCCACGCTCTACGGTCAGTGTTAATTTAAGTCATTCGTTTCATTATTTGTATTAAAAAATGTACTGTTGAATAATTTTCTATTAATTCATACAATTTTTTGATCCAAGTGAAATATAAAGAGGAAACGGTTTCTGAAACTCTTTTTACGCATGGACGATTTTGCTGTATCGATTATTCCCGAACTGTAATATGACTAATAATTTCTGATTCAATCTTCAGTTTATATACGAGGAAAATGTATTTGGAAATATTTATTCTTACGAGAAATTGTTCTTTGTGATAGATATAAAAAACTATATTTTCATTAATCTGCATAGATTTTTTGTAAACGTCTTTGAATTTATATTCCTCTAAGATAAGACTTCTTATCGATGTATTTAAAAAATATTTTACGTTTGTTTATAAATAAAATAAATATTATGATTTTTATTATGTTTCACCATTTTTCTGCTAAAATATTTCATATCTCTGATTTTATTCTACGTTTAGTCATGACTATTGTAATCGCGGAATGAAAAGTCGGCGACAATATTCATATTTTTCAACTCTCGACATGCTGTCAGTTTCATATTTACATCTCTCGATATTCAACTGGAAAATTGAATACAAGATCATTTCATCGTAATATTTTAAAGCACTGAATTACAGAGCATTTTATAGTGAATTACGGATTCTGTGGGGGTAAGAGAAATATGGAGAGGAAGTAGATAAAATCTAAAAAAAACTAGTTCTCTGAGATAAAAATAAAGATTGGAAACTGTATCGAGGAAAGCTGCCAGGGAAATTGAAGAAAATTATACGAAGTTTAGTATAATAAAAAGCCATTTTTCAAGATAAACGTTCGGATAGAATTTTGAGAGAGATCATGTAGTATAAAAGCTGATGTGCTTCTAAAAATATAAAAATCAAAGTAGAACAAAGAACATTTCAGATATGAGTGTCAAGTGCATATGGGATGAAATTGCTTTTGGAAGGTCAGAGTCGAATCACTTTGGTAGGAGTTACACCAGTCACACGTAAATTGTGGGGGAAATTTTACGATTTAACTACTATTTGCTTACTCAACATATGTGAATCATAATTACTTCCACTGTGTATGAATTAGTTATTATTCTATTTGTCATCTCCTCACCCCACACTGCCCAATATGCACCCTTTTCTATTTAACCTTCCCTAATTATTTCCCATATGTGTTCCACTCTGCCAACGGCGATACCACGCTGAAAACACCAGTTCTCGTAAGTTCACTGAAGTTAAGCAGTGTTGGGCGCTGTTATTACTTGGATGGGTGACCGTTCGGGAATACTGCGTGCTGTTGGCCCGTCGTGGGTGTGGTGGACCCACACTGGTAGTAAATATCCACCTAGAAACACTACCCGAATCGGGTAGTGAGGCAATGAACTTTCGAATTTCAACTGCTATCAATTTTTTTTGTTTTGATGTGTTGCACTCTACTTTGAAGAATTTCTCATATGTCAATGTGAATATTTTGACCATAATACTTTGTAATATTTATAAATATAGCGAAATCTTTTTTCCTTTCCTCCTGAGCTCATAACTTAATTTTTCACCCTAATAAATATATATAACAACTATTTCAAGCATTAAAAAAAATGTGCTATACTTGCGATAGGATTTTCAATTTAATATGATTTTGGTAGTATATTAATTAAAGTTGTCACGTTATTGCAATATTTATATACATTTGATGTGTTTCAGAATCTAACATACTTTTTTCCTTAGCTTCAATATTTTTGGAGATATTCAAGATTTATTTCTCAACATCAAGTAAAACTTTTCAAACCTATTTTGCTGAAAAATGTTAGAATATAGAACATTCTTTCCTACAGGTTCGTATTAAACAGGAAAAAAACCCATTGAAATGTCCCATCGATTGATGACGAATAAAATCATGTTATTTAGTGTTACCAAAAATTAAAAAATTTACTCAAATTTTACCACTTGATTAAATAATTGGATAACATTCGTGATTATTTAATTGTGACAGTATTTCTTAATGTATTTTAAAGCACTGCTTCTAAGACTAATCTTATTTTTTCTTAGCATCAATATTTTCGGAGCTATTCCAGATTTAATGTTCAATACCACATAAAAAAATAATAAAAAATCATATTGCGCACGTGTAACAATGTAAAAAAAAAGAAACATAAGGTCAATTGCAGAAACATAGAGTTATATCCCGTGCAGAAATCGCCATATATATTACCGATTACCGACTAGGGCCTGATTCGATGTGTACTATCTGGTCCCGACAGGAAGAATTCTGTGGCCCTGACTCGTACCAGACCGGGCTATGTACTGTGACGTCATATAGCCTCTTCGCAGCGCCATCTTGACCCATATGCGCTAGATGTAATATAACCACAAAAATAACCTTAATTTTTGTTTTCCTTCGTGGTGTTGTTTGTGTTGCAAATGTGCTGGGAGTGATCGTCCGTATAATATATTCTTAACACATTAATAATAATTGACGAAATTAAGGAGCACACCGCGAGTGGGTGACGGACAACTTTGCACGTAGCAACTTTGCACGTGCCCAACTGTGCACGTCGATGGCCAGACGGACAACTGTGCACGTCCATCTGTGCACGTCCAAGACCACAGGAGCCCATCTGTGCACGTCGAAATTTCGACGTGTACAGTTGTCATTTGGACAACTGTGCACGTGCACAGATGGTACTTGGACAACTGTGCACGTCGATATTTAGACGTGCACAGTTGTCACTTGGACAACTGTGCACGTGCACAGATGGTACTTGGACAACTGTGCACGTCGAAATTTAGACGTGCACAGTTGTCACTTGGACAACTGTGCACGTGCACAGATAGTACTTGGACAACTGTGCACGTCGAAATTTAGACGTGCACAGATAGACTCTTGTGCACTTCACCGTGCACAGATGCCACTTTCCTAACTGTGCACGTGCACAGATGTCACTTGCCCAACTGTGCACGTGCACAGATGTCACTTGCCCAACTGTGCACGTGCACAGATGTCCCTTGTCCAACTGTGCACGTGCACAGATGTCACTTTCCCAACTGTGCACGTGCACAGATGTCCCTTGCCCAACTGTGCACGTGCACAGATGTCACTTGCCCAACTGTGCACGTTTATGTCCTTACGTAAGGGTTGTACTTAAGCAATCCAGAGAGTTCAAGGAACTCAGAGAATTCAAAGAATTCAGAAAATGCGAAGAATTCACAGAATTCAAGGGATTCAGAGAAAGCAAGGCATTCAGCAAATTGGAGGCATTCAGCGAATTGAAGGAATTCAACAAACTTAAGTAATTCAGAGAATGCAACGAATCCAGGGAATGCAGAGAATTCAGGGAATTCAGAGGATTTAAGTAATTCAGAGAGTTCGAAGAATTCAGAGAATTTTTTGCATTCAGAGAATTCAAGGGATTCGGAGAATTTAACGGATTCGGAGAATTCAAGGTATTCAGCGAGTTGAAGGCATTTTGCGAATCCAAGAAATTCAACAAACTCAAGGAATTCAGAGAATTGAAAGAAATCGAGAAATTCTGAGGATTAAAGGGATTCAAAGAATTCAAAGGATTCACGGAATTTAGAAAATTCAAGGTATTCAGACAATTCAAGGGATTCAGAGAAAGCAAGGCATTCAGCAAATTGAAGGCATTAAGCTAATTCCAAGAATTCAGCGAACTTTAAGAATTCAGAGAATTCGACGAATTCAACGAATTAATAGAATTCAGGGCATTAAGAGAATTCAGGTTATTCAGATAATTCAGGGAATTGCGAGAATTCAAGGAATTCAGAGAATTCTAGACATTCAGCAAATTTGAAGTCATTCCGCGAATTCTAGAAATTCAGCGAATTCAAGGAATTCAGAGAATTCAACAAATTTAGCGAATCCAACAAATTTAACGAATTCAAGTAATTCAGAGAAAGCAAGGCATTTAGCAAATTGGAGGCATTCAGCGAATTGAAGGAACTCAACGAAATCAAGGAATTCAGAGAATTCGAAGAATTCAACAAATTCACGGAATTCAGAGAATTCAACAACCAATTCAAGGAATTCACAGAATTCTTGAAATTTAACGAATTCTTGAAATTTAACGAATTCAAGGAATCCAGAGAATTCAAGGAATTCAGAGAATTAAAGGAATTCAAAGAATTCAAGAAATTCAGAGAATTCAAGGAATTCAGAGAATTCAGAGCATCCGAAGAATTCACAGAATTCAAGGAATTCAGAAATTTCAAGGAATTCAGAGAGTTCAAGGATTCAGAGAAGTCAAAGAATTCAGAAAATTCAAAGAATTCTGAGAATTCAAAGAATTCTGAGAATTCAGAAAATTCGAAGAATTCAGTCAATTCAAGGATTCAGAGAATACAAGGAATTCAGAGGATTCCGAGAATTTAGAGAATACAAGGAATTCAAAGAATTCAAGGAATTCAGAGAATTCAAGGAACTCAGAGAATTCAAGGAATTCAGAGAACTTAAGTAATTCAGAGAGTTCCAGAAATTCAGAGAATTCAAAGAATTCAGAAAATTCGAAGAATTTACAGATTTCAAGGAATTCAGAGAATTCAAGGGATTCAGAGAATTCAGGGGATTCAGAGAAAGCAAGGCATTCAGCAAATTGGAGGCATTCAGGTCGAATCAAGAGAGATTTTCATATATCTTTAACAATTTGAAAAGAATAATTTCTTAAAAATAATATTTGAAATATTTTGAAACTAACATTAAAAAAGTTAATACGCTCCATTCCACCAGGATTGAATAATTTTAACTGTTAAAAATTTATTATATATAGATACAGAGGTTCATCCTCGTATAAACGTGCACAGTTGGGCAAGTGACATCTGTGCACGTGCACAGTTGGGCAAGGGACATCTGTGCACGTGCACAGTTGGGAAAGTGACATCTGTGCACGTGCACATTTGGACAAGGGACATCTGTGCACGTGCACAGTTGGGCAAGTGACATCTGTGCACGTGCACAGTT
>CAKNXH010053066.1:0-16914 GCA_932178445.1 Andricus quercusramuli
ATAGCTGCACTACACAGTGCACAATATTCGCTCTATATTTATTAAGTATTTATTAGTATAATCATGCGAATATATAAATATATCAATAAATATATTAACATATATATACGTCACGGGACGTGACATATATGGCAAACTTCAATGTCGTTACTTTTCAGCAAATTAAAACTTTATTTGAACATCCAACTGCTAATTGTTGCTTAAATATTCGTATAATTGAAAAAAATAACAAAATGTCTTTTAATTATGTGGACGGATCGTCCACATATTACATGACACTCTAAGGGGGGAGGGGGGGATCAGCCCTAACGTTACAAAGTGTCACATAGGAGTGAGTTCGCAAAGGTTTTGTAGCGCTTGAGACAGTTCAGATAAAAAAATAAAATTTTAATCCTTATCGATACATTAAGTACCAACTTATCGTCACAAAAAATTGAGTAGTTGCATTTTAGGCCAAAGGTTGAATTTTCATGCCAAAAAGACTAACTTTTAACCAACAAGATTATTTTCAGTCAAAAGAGATGAATTTTTTCTCTCGAAAAATTACTTTTCTAACCAACAAGATGAATTTTTAAACTAAAAGAAGAAATTTTCAACAAAATACATGAATTTTCAACTAAAAAGGATAAGTTTTCAAGGAAAAATAGAATTGTTAACTTTCATGATAATAATTAAAAAAAAACAATTTACTACTTAATGGTTGAAATTTTAATTTAAAAGAATTAATTTCGAACAAAAAATGGAATTGTTCACCTCTCATTCAAAAAAAAACTAATTTACAATAAAAAAGAAAAATTATGAAACAGTTGCATCCAGTAGAAAATGACGATTTTTTGACGAAATAGTGAAATCCTCAAACGAAATGATGAATTTTCAACAAACAAGATTAATGTTAAAACCAAGAGAACAAATTTTCGAGAAAATACAAGAATTTTCTAACACATAGTTGAATCACAAACTCATGAGGGCTACATTTACAACCCAAAGTGGAATAAGTATATTTTCAAATAAAAAAATTAAGTTGAATAGAAAGAATTTCCAACAAAATACTTACGTTTGCAAAAAAATAGTTCAATTTTTAACAAAAAATATAACTTTTCAACATAAAAGTTAATGGACGACCAAATAGCAGAATTTTTAACTGATAAAGAGATACATTTCCAATAAAAAGTGGAATAATTAATTTGGCAGACAGAAAAATTAATTTTCAACCAAAAATTTGAGATTTTGAGAAAAAAGTTAATTTAGGACCAAATAAATGAATTTTAAACTTATCAGCGATACATTTTTAACCAAAAGTGGAGTGAAACTTTTTAGAGAAAAAAATTATTCTTCCACAAAAAGAAAAGAATTTCTAAAAGAATAGTTATTTTGAAAAAAGTTGTTCAACTCTGAACGAAAAATATATATTCTCAACGAAAAAGTTGATTCACGACCAAATGATTTAATTTTTAACTAAAAAAGATAAATTTTCAAACAAAAATAGAATAATTAAATTTTCAGTTAAAGAAACAAATTTTCAACGGAAAAAAAGCAAATCGTCAACCAGTTAACTCCAATGGAAAATGACAAATTCTTGACAAAATAGATGCATCTTCAAACAAAATAATGATTTTTTAACAAACAAGAATAATGTTACATAAAACCAAAAAGACGAATTTTCGAACAAAATTAATTGTCGACCAGAAATTTGAATCATAAACTTGTTAGGGATACATTTTGAACCAAAAGTAGAGAAACTAACTTTTCAATTAAAAAAATTAATTGCAAAAAAAGAATTTCCAACAAAATAGTTACATTTTCAAATGAATAGTTTGAGTATAAACCAAAATCATTAATTTTAAACAAAACAGTACATTTATGAACAAATATTTGAATTTTCTACATACAATAAACGGAATTCCAATAAAATAGGCACCTTTTCAAATTAATAGTTCAATTATCAACAAAAAATATGAATTTTCAACAAACCATAAATTCTCAAGCTGTTATTCCACTTTTCTACAAAATTTAAAAATTTTTCAGCCAAAAAGACGAATTTTCCTCATGAAAGTTCATTTACGACCAACTAGGTGAATTTTAACCCGTAGTGGTCACACCTCCTAAGAATAACGTAGTGGTCACACTGGGTCCAATGGACCCCACGCAGAAAAACAGTTGCCATTTGCGTTCTCTTTGATGTATCGACTGAAACTTTCAACTGGAATTCAGTTCAAGGCTTCCTCTTCATAATCCAATAAATTGTTCCTTTCCACAGTTTTTTATGTTGAAAAACGCGAGAAAAAGTTTTGTCGAGAAACTTGACTTTTTTCACAAAAATATTCATCAAAATTTCAATTTTTGAGATTGAACAAAAACGCTTCATGCGTTTTACTCTCAAAATAGTATAGTTTGAAGAAAAAATAGTATTATAACAAGCTTTGAAAAAAAGTATATTTATTTTACAGTTTGAAGTTATCAATTTTATCAATATCAAGCCTGGGGCCCACTGGACCCAGTGTGACCACTACGGGTTAAATTAAAACCATGTATGTTCAACCAAAAAATTCATTATTTACAATGCAGTTCAACTTTAAACCAAGTACTTGATTTTTCTGCAAAAAATGTGTTCTTAAAGAAATATGCTGTTGAAATATGTTGAATAGGTAGTATTTCAACCAAAAAATATTTTAATTTGAAAACAAAAACAGTTGAACTCAACTACAAAACGACAAATTTTGAAGAAAAAAGCTGAATCCTCAATCAAAACGGAATAATTTTCAACCAAGCAGTTAGATTTTCAGTCAAGAAAATTTATTCTCAACAAGAAAGAAGAACTTGAAATTTGAAATGAAACAGACTAATTAAAATAAAATCAGTTTAAAAAAATTCACTTTCACGCTTGTATTCAGCGGTCCCAAAAAATCTCTAGAATTTGGAAATTTTTGAGCGGAATTTCTATTCAGCTACCCTAAACCTTATAAATACTAATTTTCATAAAATTTCAACCATTTAAAAAAATTTTTATTTGCGATATTATATCCTCCATTTTGGATTTATGAAGCCTGATACCAAATTCGGACTCAGCGACCTAAAAAACTTACAAATACTCATTTGCATAAAAATTCAACGATTTTCAAATGTTGGTATCGGACAATCACGGAGGTGGAAAGGTGTGCTTTTTACCTGTAATTGGATTTTTTATATGCTGCCCCAAGTGCGAATTGCCGGACCTGAACACATGGCCCAGGCTTGGTCCAATTTCGGCTATAAATACAACTGTCGTTGACTATAAATACAACTGTCGCGAATACAACATTTTTCCTATTTTTTTTTTTTTTCAAGAAAAAAATTCTAAGTTCCATCTTTATGTAAAATTGTGAATGTTCAGGAAAAATTACATTTCATGTTAATCTTAAACGTTGTAAAATAGTCTAAAACAGCTATAAACCAAACCTTACACGAGGTTTAAAAAAATTGGTTATTAAAAATTGTCAAAGTTCACTATCAAATTTCTAAGTTCCGTCATTAAAAATTTTAAATGTTCATAAAAAATTACATTTCCTGCCATTGTAGAAAGTTGTGAAGTAGTCTCAAACGCGAAGAAACGAAATATTACACGAAGAAAAATTGTACTCGATATTAATTATTTCTTTAAAAATTATTTTATTGATATTCCTGTTAACAGTTCGTTTATTTTACATTAAAATAGCGTCGTATGATAATAAATATTTAATTAGAAAAAGAGAGTTTAAAATTTAGTATTTTAACTTTTTTGAGCTATCGCTTATGAGGATGGCTTTTTCATCAAATTTCAACTCGTAGGTTTAGCGCAATGGTTAAGACTCCCGACTGCTGGGCGATAGATTTAGGTATAGATGTAGGTTCGATACCCCGTAGCGTTAGAAATTTTATTTGTAATATAATATTTGAAAATGTAATATATGTATTCACTCTACATATATAGTGGCGTCCTAAAAACAATTCAATGATTTTTTTTGTTTCAATTAACTCCGGTCCTAGTACATACTGGAGTTATCATTCCAGCAATGGCACGATATTGGCAGCCAAAATAGGGCCGATATCTGTACCCATTGCTGAGCCGATAATGGCAGCCACTAACGCATAAGTGATGGTGGCTAGAGTCTGGGCCGGAATTGGCCGCCAAGTGCATACCGGAGTTATCATTCCAGCAACGGTACGATATTGGCAGCCGATTTTCGGCAATATTTTTGCCGATACTAGGCCAGTGCTGGGCCGTATCTAACTTCGCACTTGGGTGGAGGTGAGAACGTACGGTTTGTGTCTGCTAGTATGGCGACACTAGCACCGGTGATATATACCCGAACTAGGTAGGCGATACTGCTGATAAACGATGAACGTTGTCGCCTCCGAATGTTTTTTCGCCAAATGCTATAAAATTTCATCTAAAATGGATTTACATCGAAAAATAGGCAAAACGTTGTCACCTCCGTTTTCGGAGGCGACAAGGTCTAGTATATTGTATATATTTTTGAGGTGACAACGTATATTCTATGCATATATATATATATATATATATATATATATTATAATAATAATATTATTATTCACTATAAAGCACTTAGAGGCACGAAGAACTTTTCCGGTGCTGGACCAGATTGTATCAAGAACTTTTGGTGGAAGAAGTTTACTTCTATACACCAACATTTGGCCCGCATATTCACCTCATATTTAAAATCGGAGACGCCCATTCCGCAGTGGCTGGTGTTAGGACGCACTATACTCCTACCGAAAAAAGGAAACTTGTCCAGACCAGAGAATTACAGGCCAATAACTTGTTTAAACACACTGTATAAGATCTTTACAGCTGTCCTAAACAACAGGATCGTTCGACGAATGGAGCCTGTATGGCGAGAGATGTACGAACAACGAGGCTCGAAAAAAGGTGTAGCAGGCTGTCGAGAGAATCTGCTGATTGACAGGTGTGTCTGTAAAGACGCTGCCGCCCATCAACGCGTCCTGTCAATGGCCTGGATTGACTACCGGAAAGCTTTCGATTCAACCTCTCATAGACTTATCATCTGTCTGTTGGAAAGCTTGAAGGTACATCCACACATAGTGAGATGCATAGAGAGATTGATGCCTCTTTGGAAAACTAGATTTGCCATCTCATCTAGGAATTATCGTCTGACGACGAAAAAGGTCACCTTCCAGAGGGGCGTCTTTCAAGGGGATAGTATGAGCCCTTTGCTTTTTTGCATCACACTTCTGCCTCTATCTCTCGCACTACGAAATTCTCCTGGATACCTCTGTGGCGACACTAATCAGCGTGAGCATAAGGTCACTCATGTATTTTATATAGATGACCTGAAGATCTATGCCGCTGGTAAAAGCAAACTTCAAACTGCTATAAATATCGTCAAGAACTACACAGGAGAGATTGGGATGGACTTTGGTTTGGACAAGTGTGCCAAAATTCATTTGAAGAAAGGAAAGATTACTGGCGTTCCCAAGGACCCTGAGCTTGTGGATGTAAGTGTTATTAGACATCTTAACACTGGAGAGACCTATACATACCTGGGCGTGCCTCAAAGCCGCATTCAGGACGTAACATCAGTGAAGGAGTCTCTCCGAAGCAGATACAAGCATCTTCTTCGACAGATTTGGTCTTCCAATCTGTCGGCGATGAACAAGGTATCTGCGACTAACATGCTCGCCGTCCCGGTTCTACTCTACTCGTTTGGGGTGGTTCAATGGTCGAAGAACGAGCTTAAGGCCCTTGATGTCACCACGCGTAAGATCATGCATATGCATAAAAGCTTGCATATCAATTCGTCAGTTCCGCGATTATACATTTCACGCCGTCAAGGCGGACGCGGACTTCTGAATCTCCAATGTCTGCATAACCGAATTGTTTTAAGTACAGCTTACATCGTTGCGAATGGCAGAGATCCTCTCCTAGAGATGGTCAGGAACCACGAGATGATTGGCGAAGGAGCGTTCCTTTACAAAGCCGCGGAGCAAGCTGCCGAGACCCTTGGCCTGAATTTCAACATCAGAAGTGAGGAAAGTGCATTATTCCATCTAGATGCTTTACGTCTAAAAGCCGAAGTAAAGAAAGCAGAGGTTAGTAAATTTCACCAAGAGCTACTCGACAAGCATATGCACGGAAATTTTCACAGAAATGTAGAAAAACAGTCCTTGTCAAAGGAGCAAACTTTTGCTTTCCTCAAATCATCAGGACTCAATTCAGGTACAGAGGGCTTTATTTCCGCATGCCAGGACGGTGTAATCTCCACCTTAGCATACCGCGCCCGCATTTTATGTCAAGAAGTTCCCAGTGATAGATGCAGAGCGTGTCATGCACACGCTGAGTTCCTAGAACACATACTATCGGGGTGTCCGACCCACGCAGGAACAACATATATCTATAGACATAATGCGGCCCTAAGAGTACTGCATTACCACCTTTGTCGCTCTTACAGTGTTGGTCGCGACCCTGCCTTGTCGAACGCTCCAAGGGATATAGAGTCAATTGTCCGAAACGAGAAGTGCCAGATTTTCTGGAACTACGATTTTTGGGCAGCAGTCTCCGTTGCGCACTCGAGGCCTGACATTGTTTTCCAAGACTTCGAGAAACGAACGATATTCGTGATCGAATTCTCGGCTCCGTCCGAATACAACATCACTGCAAAGGAGAAAGAAAAAGAGGAGAGGTATCAAGACCTTAAAAGAGAGCTGCAACGACTGTACCCAAAATATTCGGTACGAGTAATTGTCCTTGTGATAGGTGCTCTCGGAGGTGCTAAATTATCACTGCTTCGTAACTTTAAAGCCATACCCGCGTGCCAAAAATATGCCAAGGCACTTGGGAGATGGATGCAGAAAGCTGTCATGCTTGGGTCGCTTCGTATCCTCAAGACACACGAGGGTTTTGCCGGCCTGTCGTTGTGATTTCGTCGTGCCCTGTGACCACCCATCTCACGGATGGGAGACGTGGCCATAGGTGTATTTCACCGCGGTTCTACTGGGGGCTATTGACATTTTCTTTTTAGATGGCAGTTGTCCTTAGTGGTACCCTGCGGTGGTTGTTTAACTTTTTTTTAAATTATATATATATATATATATATATATATATACACATGCATATAAATGCGAGTGTCCCACCTACTCAGGAACCTACAGGTTCCTGACTATGACCTATGATCTATTTCATGATCTATGAAGGATCCTGTACAGGTACAGGATCCTTCATAGATACTTTTTGCACATGTGTCCCACTTGCACAGGAACCTGTACAGGATCCTCCCTAGGGAATTTCTTGCAGCAACATCCATGATAATACAGGAACCTGTACAGGTATTTGAATATCCAGGTTCCTGTACAGGAACGTGCGCAAGTTCCCTTGCAGGATCCGCGGCAGGAACCGGTGTACAAGGAACCTGCGTACGTTCCTGATTTTGCGATGTCCCTTCTCAATTACTACAAAGTAACTACAAAAGTACTACAAAGAACATCAGTCAATTATTAAACTTTTTTACGTATCAAAAAATATAACTATACATTAAATAAACTGCAATAAAAATTTGTGCACACTGAAGTATATGGATACTTTTAATTTAAGTTATCCGCAGTTTGAAGATAGGGTGGTTCAAAAAAGGCTTTTTTAATGACAAAAGTGTTTTTCTGATTATGCTTAAAATTTAAGGCAAATAATAAGGTTTGTCCTTCAGGAGAGCTAGTTCTGATGATTATAAGTGTTTCCTCAAAAATGCAAGTTTAAAACATGAAAAAAGTCGTGAAAATTCTGTTTCATGAAATTTTTTTCTTTGTTACAACAAGCGAACGCAAAATTTTCTATTGCAGTGAAAATTAGTCACAAAATTCGTCTGAGAAGTTGCAAAGTAATTTTTTAAAATTTCAAACTACGTATGTAGATTTTAATGTACGTTGAGTCTCTATTAACAAAAAGACCATGATTTAACTAAGTATCGAGCTATCAGCTGCTTACTTTGGCGATCAATGGAGACACTGCATAACATTATTTTGATTGGTTTAGCATCTTGCAGGATGGGACGTTTCAAAGTCACAGAGTTGTTTGAGTAGGATTTTCGATACTTTTTTTTTAATATCTTTTCTTCTCAGAAGTAAAGTATTCAAAAAAATTTTAAATGTACTATCATTTTCAGAATATTATACAAAAAAATCTCACGCGTAGCTCGCGTGTTTGTTCTCTATTGGATATAAATTATGAAGTAAATTGTAATTCATTTTTTTATTCGCAGTAGAAGGTAAATTTTTATTCATTTTTATTTTGTAGAAATGGAAAACGTACAGAATGTATTTGTGGGACCTGATGGGGTCGAGCCCATTGTTAAAAAAAGTCATTCAATTGGCACGCTTAGGAGAACCCGATGCCATTAATGAATATGTGGACGAGATTGGAACGTCTTTTTTTTTTAGAAGAATTGCTAGCATCTGCAGTTTACTACTGTTTGAAATACGACACAAACCTGTCTACTGTAAAGATGATTCTGCAAACCATTTACTTCGATTCTTCTGTTTACGTGAATGGCTTCACATTATTGCAATTTGCAGTCTTTTTTCACAAAAGCCAGAAAGATATTAAACAATTAATAAAAGGTGGTCTTGAAGCACATTTTCGATCTTTCATTGGTGGAAAATCAGCTTTAACAGTTTTATGTGCAGAAATAATAAAAATGGCAAAGAAACTCAGTGCAGAAATGTCAAATATGTTGGATGTTCTCGAATATCTATTGCGTATTGGCAAAAATTTTACTCCGACCGACACTCGATACCTTTCTTACCTATCATTTGCTTTTGAAAATTTAATACAGCGGAATATATGCTTAAAAAGGAAAATGGATGCTGTTAGAATCAGAAATGATCGTTTTCTTGCATTCCAAGAAGAATTACAACAACTTGGAAATGATCTAATAAATGATAATTATAAGTGCAGTCTGTGTTGCTTCATTCGACTGGGCATTCGGAAACAAGCGATGATTCTACGAAGTGAAATTTGAGATGAATCTTTAACATCGATGGTATCGCGATTTGCTGACTTCCAAAGCGTAGTCAAGGACCAAGTGGATGGAGCAGAAAATCTTCGAGACGAAATGCTACTTATTGAACAAAAGTTTAGAACGTACTTTCACTTGCCTCATATTTGCTGTGATCATATTTTAGAATATTTGTCTTTATTAGACATACAAAATTTAAAAAATGCAGTCATGCAAAATGCAGGGTGGAACTACAATAATGAAGTTATCGTCTTGACTTACATTAAATTAAAATGAGTGAATAATTTCTTAAACAATTATTGGATACATAAATCACTGTCTATATACACATAACTATTTTTTATTTTGGAATAATATTCATCAGAAAAAATGTTATATTCGTCCATGTCTGAAATTGGTTCATCTGTGGAGCAACTGCAATTTTTTACAATATTTTGTATCATTTCTACATGGAGAAACTCTGGCACGAGCGATTAGTGTTCACCACCCCCGAGGATGATCGATTCATTCGGTTAATAGGTGCTCTAGATTTGTCAGAAATGAATAAAGAGGAAAGAGGGACTTTGCTTTCTATAATAAACAAATATTCTCATCAATTTTATTTAAAAGGTAATAAATTGGGATCAACTAGTGTTCCTAAACACCGTGTAAATTTGACCGATGAAGTACCAATTACAAAAAAAGGGATATAGGTATTCACCGATACATAAAGAGGTTATAAGTAAGGAAACTAGTGAGTTGCTTGAAAATAAAAAAAATCACCTTCAGACTCACCTTATAATTCACCCGGTTGGGTGGTGCCAAAAAAACCAGATTTGCAAGGAAATAAAAGATGGCGTATGGTAATAGATTATAGGGGCTTAAATGAAAAAACTGTAGGGGATGCATATCCACTCCCAAATATAACTGATATTGTAGATCAGCTGGGGGGTGCAAAATATGTTACAGTTTTGGACCTTGCAGCTGGTTTTCACCAGATAGAGGTTGAGCCCAGTGACCGGCACAAGACAGCTTTTTCCACCCCTTTTGGCCATTATGAATTTAATAGAATGCCCTTTGGGATGAAGAATGCGCCTGCGACCTTTCACAGATTAATGGACAGGGTTTTATCGGGATTGCAGGGTATTGAGTTGTTTGTATATATGGATGATATAGTAATATATGCGAAATCTTTGAAAGAATATAACGTAAACCTTGAAAAATTATTGGGACGTTTGAAAACGGCGAATATTGTCTTGCAGCCTGAAAAGTGCAAATTTTCGCGTGAAGAAATAGGTTATTTGGGACATATTATTACTCAGGAAGGAGTGAAACCTGATCCCAAAAAGTTGACAACTGTTATGCATTTTCCTCAGCCGAAATGTCGTAAAAATGTTAAACAATTCTTAGGGCTTGCAGGTTACTATAGGCGTTTTGTGCCCGGATTTGCCCTGATAGTGAAACCTCTCAATAATTTATTAAAGAAAGATATTACTTTTAAATGGACGCAGGAAGCGCAAATAGCTTTCGATGAATTAAAACGCATTCTTTGTACCGAACCTTTATTGCAGTATCCGGATTTTAGTAAACCTTTTATAGTAACTGTGGATGCATCCGATTTTGCCATGGGGGCTGTATTGAGCCAAGGCCCAATAGGTAAAGATTTGCCAATTGCGTATGCTTCTCGTGCGTTGCACGGGGCTCAGTTAAGGTATAATGTCACTGAAAAGAGTTACTTGCTGTCATTTTTGCTGTTGTACAATTTCGACCCTATATTTACGGGAGAAAATTTATTTTAGTTACCGATCATCGTCCTTTAGTATGGTTACATCAATTGAATGACCCTACTTTAGGTTCAAAATTAGCAAGATGGAAAGTGAAATTGCGAGAATATAAATTTGATGTTATTCATGAGCCAGAGCGAGTGAACTCCAATGCAGATGCATTTTCGAGAAATCCTGTAGAGGTGAATGATCAGGGAGCTGGGAAAGTGCACGTTCTTTTGCGCCCTGCGATTTCACCAATAGAGGATGAGGTGGTATAAATTCCATGGTTGATTCGAATTTTGGCGAAATTGTTGTTCAAGATGGTATAAATTCCATGGTTGATTCGAATTTTGGCGAAATTGTTGTTCAAGGTGGTATAAATTCCACGGTTGATTCGAATTTTGGTGAAATTTTTGTTGAGGGTGGTATAGATTCCACGGTTTGTATGAGCATTAATGAGAGTATTCAAACATGTGGTATTAATTCCACGAGAGACTCGGACATTAGTGAGAATGTCAGTGAGGTTGAAAAGGATCTTGGGGAAGCGGGCTACAAAGGTAATTCGAAAACGAAGCTACCGAAAATTTTCCTTGTGGGTAAGGACAGTACCAGTAGAGGGGACTTGTCAGGCCGAAGGAAATTCAAGAGGGCTAGGACCAATGATGCAAGTAATTCGCCACAAATTGAGTCTGGGACTGTTGTGGGAAAGGCTTGCAGCAGGTCTGAGAGTGTTGAAGAATCAACATGTGCCCTGACCTATGACGTAGGCAGGCCGCCAATTTGTGAGTCTGGGACTCGTTCGGGGAAGAACTATAGCAGGTCCGGAGATAGAAAAGAGTTAAAAATAACTCTAGCCAGTGATAAAGACGTGCCGCCGGTCGATGAGCCTGGGACTCAATCGGGGAAGGTCCTGGTTAGATCACTTGGCAAAAGGGACCCTAAGACGTGCGCACGCTGGTCAATGAAGGTACAGGCAACCCCAGATCAAAATAGTAACGGAAATGATGATGATCATTTAATTGATGAGTATTTGAGGGAGGCCATGGTTGGCGAATTTAATATTATCAAAGAAATAGAGGGGAATGAGGGAGAGAAACCTGATGTCGCTGTATTAATACCCGTCGAGGGAGAGGGTTCTGTGACAGGCAGGAATCTTCTCACCCCCTTATTTAGACTTTGTAAAGATAAGTTGTGGATGAGGGATGATCACCTGGTGAACTTTATGAGTTGTGATCATGTCCTCATTACCCCGGTGGGTCGTGAATTAATGGATAATTCTATTATCAAATTATCTGATCTAAAGAATGAAAAAGTTCAAGTGGGACATGTTGTTTCATTAAGCTATAAAAAAAATGTTGTCTTCAATTTATATATTAAAGAAAAATTTTATGATCAAGTATATGCAGTTGATATTGAGTCTGCCATATCAACTTTAAAAGATGCAATAATTGAGCATGAAGTGAAGAGTTTCAGTATTTCGCGAAAAGGTAATGGTTTTGACAGGTTACCTTGGAATACAGTAGAGATAATGTTTAGAACTTATTTTGGAAAAGGGAATTATATGTACTATTACAGTGTGTACTGGGGAAGTGACGATCCCGCCCGAAAATAAAAAATTTCAAATTATTGAGGAATGTCATGACTCCGCAGTTATAAGTAGTATAAAATTAAGTAGAGTTCAATAAAGGCGAATCGTCGTATCGCTACCAATTTATAGAAAATATTCCATCTTTAATTTCAACTATCCATTTGGTTCTTAGTGGAGTCGATCAAAACTTTATTATTCTTCAATTTTGATCTACTGATTTCCCTTTTATTCATGTTCATTAGGGACAGCTTACCCATCACGGTTATCATTCATCACGCATACTTCATGCATTAAACCTATGGTTGAGGGAAACATACACTAATCAAACTAGTATGATGCCCGAGTCCGACGATCACTGATGATTTTAGGACTCACTAAAGAATAGAAAAAAAAAAAAAAAAAAACTATGAAACTCGGGAGGTACATGGAGTCAAGTGCCTTGGCTGTTCAACCGTATAGGTCGAATCTTGTCAGGGGGGAGTTGTGACGTGGTATATAGTCCACGCACAAAATAATTGAATTTTTCTTAAATATTTAATAAATTACTGAACGCAAGATACAGAATCACACTCTTATTAAGCTGCCTGCGAACAGTGAGAATTGTTTGGCGGGAGCTGACTATGCTCGTGCAGCTAAACAATTCAGGTAGAATTGAGAATAGAAAAGAAAACTGTCACCTGAGTTTGGAGGTTAGATAATCAGATGATCATCGGGTAACGTAAATCGTCAGACTCTGGGCTTGGAAATTATGTAAATTCCAACACTGGTCACATTAATTTTCTTTTATTATTTTTTTTATTTTCATATGATGTACACCACGTGACAAAAACATTACCACGTGGCCCTACGACTCGGCCAACAACACACGACACTACAGAATGGGCCGGATGAGCTGGGGGGAAACCGACACGCGCACCACGAAGCAAGAGGAACCCTGGCTCGTGTCTGGAAGAGAGTCCCGGATACACTTGAGCCAGGGGGAAGACGTCCAGGTTCCAGTGGTCATTTAGTAAACAAACCGGAGCGAGCGAATCGAGTCACGGATTCGTCTGCTAGGCAGGCGAAGCGGTTAGAGCTGCAGTCGACGACCCGCCGGCAATTGCAAAGGGCTGGAAATCGTACAGCTGCGGCCATCTGTAGTTTAAGATTCGTACTAATGTCGCGCTTTTCCGGTTTTCAGCAAAGAAGGCGGAAGTGAATACCGAAAATTCATTCTGTATCTTGAATCGAACACGAGCACTTGTTCTCAGCATTAGATTAAACGTTAAATCGAACTCCAGAGAAAGGTTAAAAAAAATGACCAGACGAGGGTCTTACCGAGGCAAACGCCGACTACCAGGTATGGTTCCATGTTCCTCTCCAGTGTTTTACTAGTGGAAAAGTGTATCAAAAATTGTAAAATGATCCATATACGGAACATCGTGAATCCATGCGGATTCGTTGGCATCGGCAAGCATTTTTAATGGTTGGACTCGTGGTTCTTATTTTCTTTCGGGTTTAAACTGTGAACTTAGTCTGCGTATGATATTTGTTTATAGGGTCATGATTGATAAGTCTGATTCGTGATGTCTTCGGATTATTTGATCTCGTAGCAGGACCGCGTGTCCCTAACCTATCTTCGCCATGTCAGTTCGGTGCGGTAAATGAATTTCGGAGTGGTAGACACTCGTACTGGCTATAAACCATAAATTAATCTAAAATCACTTGCATTCGTCGTGTAATTACGTTAACTAGAACTTGTGATCAGTGTTCGGGTTATGATGCTTTTTTTGTTGTTGATATAATCAATTACTAGAAACTGAAGTACTTCAGGCCAAAAGTAGATTTTGATGTTATAAAATCCTTTATTGCTGCCAACGTTTCGAAAACTTTGTCGTTTTCCTCTTCAGGACGTAGAAATTAAATTTCAAAGTTCGTCAAATTAATCCGTCAATTATTATAAAAATCATCTTCCTCCTCACACCTCTTTTGGAGCTTCATTTTTTTAGGAAATTTTGTTTAAATTTTAAAAAATTTTAATTTTGTTTACATAAAATACTAAATTTATACTGTTAAAAACATTTTAATAATGTAAATTGACTTAGTTTGAACAGTCAAAGGACTCCCCAACTTTTTTGCTCCATTTTTACAAGGAGAATTGAGATTTTTCAATTCTCCTTGTAAAAATGGAGCAAAAAAGTTGGGGAGTCCTTTGACCACCATTCACCACTATATCTCCGCGTTTCATCTATACCCGTCCGTGAGCCGCGTCTACGACCTATCTCTTTTCTCGTGGGAATATAGTGGTAAGTGGAGAGGGAAGATTTCGTGAGTCTTCCCTCTCTCCTGAAAGTCGCGTTTATCCGGTCGACTTCAACCGCTCGCCCTGAAAAATCTTACTTTTCAGAGTAAGCCCCCTTTCTTCGGCGCACGTCACATATGCATCGAAATGTCAAAATATAACATAGGGGAGTGGGCATAACACGTGACTGCGAAAACAGCTCTGCGCATGTACACGGGGCAGCATACGAGTTTTCATTCGTAGCAACTATTAACGAATTTTTAGACGTCATTTGTCCCACCTCTGCTCACCAAACATATAGGGTGATACCACTCCTTACTATTCCTTCGTGATTTATTTTCTGAGATATCGTGAAGTCTCGCTTATTCGACTGACCTTGAAGCGTAAGGATTCTTTTATTTTCACCCTAGAGGGGCCCCCAACTTTACCACGAGTGGACAGGATATTTTGTTCAAACAACGTTCATTGGCTACTCCGGCCTTGTATCTTGCCAAATTCTACACTTGAGGAGGTGAAATATGTGAGAGGGAAAATATGTGAGACTTCACTGTTTTTATTTTGATTATTATAATTATGGTACTTTGCAGTGTCAATGTATAAGGAAGGATTTTTTTAATCGCTGCAAATACTTCCTACTCAATTCATAATATAACAAATGCGAGAATATATTGTGTTTACCCTCGTTTACACTTGTCAAGAATAAATTATTATTGAAGCCATATACATTTTGAATTAGAAAATTAGAAATTTGTGAACATGAATATTATACATATTTTTAATGAATAAAAATGTTAAAATATTGAGGACATTTCACCAGCATTTCAAAAGACTTTCAGAAGGGGGAAGGGGGGGCTTTTAGAAGTTAAAAATAAAACGGGGACTTTTGAGCAAAATTTCCAAAAATGTCATTATTGCATTTTATATTGCATACTTAAGCTGGCGATTTAGTAATTGTCCAATGTTGCACCAAACAGCATTACGCACGTTGTTGTTTTTATAATCCTTCACTGACTTTTCATATAGGCACGGGAAATGTTAAACAACTTCTATTAAAAGCACGTCGTCGTCCTTTGGTGGATCGCCTATATTTTCTTTGTCTACGGTGAGGAGATTGGCTTCCATTTTTTCAGTGAAATATAAATAAGAACTGGATAAAAAATACATGAAGAAAGTTATTTGGAAAAATGTTGTTTATCTACCGCTTCTGCTTCCTTGCGTCCGAAACGTACGTCGGTAAAAACAAAACATCAAATCGCCAGCTTCGGTTAATGGCAACACCTCAAAATCCTGCAAACCGATCGAGGAACCGGCACGTTAGCGGTACGTAAGCAGCAGGTAAGCCCCGCACGACTGGTTGCACGTGATTGGGCAGCGTTATGTGTATGCGCACGGACGGCTCGTGCGTGAGCCGTTTCCAGCGCACGGCAGCGGTATTTCATGTGCGAACACCTTCATGGGAAAAAACTATCCCCGCCAACTCTGTCGTATTCGTTGCCCCGCCACATCTACTGCAGTAAATTACAGCTCCCAAGCTGCAAAGCTTAGGGCCAATTTTGATTGACTAACGCGCTGGATAACATCTAAGTTGAACGAAGAGTGCGTGGAAGCAATGATGCGTAAGCCCTTCATGTAAATAAAGGTGCGTTGACGGGGCCGAAACGAGCATCGCGTATTTACGCAGTCTACTTCTTCTAAAAAATTAAAATGGATGTGCCCAAGGCCGTAGCCAGAAGAATTTTTCGGAGAGGGATATATAGCATACAAAAATTTCGGGGAGGGATATACAGCAGGAAAAAATTTCGGAGGGGGGATATGCAGCCGCACAGAGGAGAGTATGTAGGCTCTACCTACATGGGTGTATAGAGTGGGGAGAGTGGGGATGTAGACTCGGGTGGGGCAAGAAGCCATGGCGCGGAACGGAGCAACGCCTGACGACTCGAGCCAGTCGTTCCCATAGCGAAATACAAGTTGTACGTGCTACGCACACCTGTTGTCAAGCCAACGTATTTGTGTACCAATAAATGGTATTGTTTTACTTACTTTAACCACGGAGTTGTTTTCTCTCTTCCTGATTCCACTTTAATAGGCTAGTGCTAATCAGGGATTTCAAATGGATACATAAAAGCCTATATTGGTGACCCCGACGTCTCTGGAAGACTTTACTTGGCTTGGCGTCACTTGTAAACACGCACACTCTTACATCCACTATTTTAACCAAATGGAAGGGAATGGATTGATTCAAATGAATGACCATTTTCTGCACCTCCGCTGCTGTTTCTAAAGAACTAATCACGACGC
>CAKNXH010053066.1:17014-43152 GCA_932178445.1 Andricus quercusramuli
ATAAACCCGCAGGCCTAGCTGATTTTGTTTTGGAGCGGAGAGCACTCAACACATCTACAACGACTTCAAATATATTTTTGTATGTAAGGTACGCATTTTATGTAACTGTGTTGCTTTGAAAATCATAACCTGTATAATGCTATGACGCTATGACGCGCACGATGATGCACCGGTCGTTTAACGACGCTATTTTAAAATGTCACGGGTTGCTCAACAATTCTAATTCGTTTTTTGAGAGTTCACAACCAAACGTTTACCCACATTAAATAGCGTATGAGTAGTCATAAAAGATTCTAAATTTAAATGGCAATTTCCGCTCCGGTGGCGCGTCATATTGACGTGACTACTTTCAAATGCATTGAGTGATGTAGGGTTATGGAAACATGTTGTACCTGTTGCCTCGAAGCCATTGTTTTCTACTTTTTATAATGAGTGCGTGATATATTTTCCTATTTTTTTCTCTAAAAATTGTTCCCTCTTGAGCAATGGTATATATTTTTTTTAAATGAATACGTGTGTGTAGCAAATCCCCACAAATTTCTATATATGCCGATAGTGTCCAGTAGACTAATTACCAAATGGCTTAATAAATTACGTGGAAGAAACCCTTGCGAACCACAATCGGGACAGGGAACATGCACGCCACACTCTGAAACATTGTATCGGCACGATAATGTTAAAACATAGTGAATTTTGAACTATTCATAACCCGTCGAAGGTAGATTAATTTGTTCTGCAATGATAGGGAACAAGAATTATATATTTTTCCCCTTTTTACAAGGCTTAACAGGTTATTCAGACAGAAGTGTTGTTTTCAACTGGCTGTCACGTAATACGGCGAAAATATGCTTACCCTCATTGTTTATTTATTTCGGGACTATTAACAACTAAAAAGGGGGAAGTTCAAATGGCACTGAAGAAATTTCGCGTTTTCCTACTACTTATGCTCAGACGCGTTTCAGGGTACCTGTGTTTTTGTGATTACTATTACTGTAAACGTTACCTTTGTGGTTTTAATAACTCCAGAGAGCACCACATCGTGTCATATGATTCCTCGCTCTCCGGTTAACTCACGGAAAGTAACGCGTAGTGGTAGACAGTATGATAGAACGATGCCGGAAAACGAAAATTCGCAAAATACAGAGAAGAACGCGAACATGGGGGAAAATGCGCGTGACGGAAACGAGGTCGCGGGCTTGTTCGAAGAAAATAGGATCCTCAAGATCCAAATGCAGAAACTCACAACTAAGTTCGATAAACTTTTCGATATAGTTGCAAAAAATATCCACAGTCCCCCGGAACGCGTAGTCCCGTCCTCCTCCCAAGAAAACGCCGTGGAAAACACGATCCTTAACGTCGACACGACCGGGCCCCCGACCAGTGGCACACTAGCTATCGCCCCAAAACCCAATATACGCGACATAAAAGGCCTGTCATTCTGGAATTAAAAAAAGTCCTCTTAAAAGAATATTCCGAAACGGCAGAGCAAAAGCTAGACAGGCTCTTCAAGCACTCGGAGATGGGACATCGGAAACCGTCCACGTTCCTTCAGGATATGATCGAACTAGCGGCAGGTTCAGTCCCACGCAGCACGATCATAACGGTCTGGAAGGAGCGTTTGCCGACCGATATCCGAGTCATCGTCGATGACGAGACTGATGAGAAGAAACTTGTGGAACGCGCGGACAAGGTCCACGAAATCGTTAACAGGAACGCGAAACGTGTTAGCGCCCTTTCCGACAATCCGGAGAAAGCGGAGTCTGACCCACCAGCGGGCGTGTCCGAGTTCCTCGTGCAAATGACCAGCGCTATCGGTAAGACAAGCCATGAACGAAGTATAAATAAACCGAGACGAACAGAACCGCGTGTCAGATCCCGTAGCATTGGTAGAAATATGCCAATTACCGGCTCACAAAACGAAAAAAGGGAAGTAATGTATGCAGGTCTCTGCTGGTACCACGATCAAATCATGGAATCAGCATTCAAATGTTACGGACCGTGCAAGATGAAAGACTTAGTTAAGTCTACAAATAAAACCGCGAGCGCTAAAAACTCGGAAAACTAAGTAAACCTACTGTTTCGGAGGCGGGCAGTAGGGTTAAGAACTCCGTACGGCTCCACATTAAAGACAAAAATTCCGGTCAGTTGTTTCTTGTAGACACGGGCGCAGAGGTATCACTAATACCTACCCCGCGAATTGCACTGGAAAGCCTATGGGGCTTAAGCTGTACGCAGCGAACAACACACTCATAAATACTTATGGCATTTCTCGCCGTCCCAAAAACGGTTAATATAGAACTACTGAAACTTCAGGGATTGGTAAAGTCAGGGATTGGTACTGAGCCGGGTACGAACCAAGCACCAACTCACATCGATGTTGAGAAACATCCGTCAGGAAGAGATATAATCACAGAAGCACAGATCCACGAGACACCTAGACAAGTCTCTTTCGAGACAGACAGGGAAAAGGTACAAAAGACAGATGATACACCGACAAGAATAAATAAATCAAGCGAGTCGAAACGTAGCAGGTTTATACCGAGCATCCTACGCCGGAATAAACCCAAATCGGTACAAGCAATATCCACCGTGACAGGCAGTTGTAACAACGATTCACGGAAAAGGGTAACCTTCTGCGATAAGCCCAGTATCAGGGTAGTCAGTAGGTACATCAAAACTTGTAAAGAATGCCCACAAGAAACTTCTGACCAACTAATTCGGGTTCTAGAACAAGCCTTCAGAATTTCAATACAAAAATGCTTACAGGGTACCCAAAAACCTCGTGTATATGGGATTTCCCAATCCCCACATTTATGTCCTTACTTCAAGCAGTAACCAAAGTCTTCATTAGGGAACAGTATTTTAAAATCCAAAGATGTTGGTGCAATTTAGGTATAAGTTATCCTTACCTTGCGAATTTTTGTAAAATTTTTAAGAACTATTTTATGTATCGTTAACTACACGACTTAGCTATTATTTCCACCAGGATCAGTATTTTACAAATCAAAAGACGTTTTGCAATTTGAGTATAAGTCAAGTTCTTACTTTGCGAACCTTTGCGTATATAGGCTTATTTTAGACATTATAGTATGTATTGTTAGCCATACCAATCAGCTACAAAGCGAAACTAGCACCAACGACTAGGTTACTATCTATATGAGAATCTTATTTTATATTCCAAACTACATATATTAACCACAGGCCGAAATAACCTCAACCACTGCGTTATGTTTACTTTTAAAGAAACTTCTATGTTCTACGCAAGTAAACTTTCTTACCGCATCATTGTAAATAACAAAAGGTTGTGAACTCTCGACAATTTTAGTCATTATAATCATAGAAGCGATTCTTTAGTAACTACACGTAGGATAAGTGTAATTCATGTAACCTACGTTAACTTTATGATAAAAATTCATTTCTTTAACCCACTCTTCCCAAAATCCATTATGTGTAAAATGTAAATCACTCATTTCACAAAAAATTGTATAACTCCTGATTTTCATTTGGGGGGGAGTGATGTAGGCTCTACCTACATGGGTGTATAGAGTGGGGAGAGTGGGGATGTAGACTCGGGTGGGGCGAGAAGCCATGGCGCGGAACGGAGCAACGCCTGACGAGTCGAGTCAGTCGTTCCCATAGCGAAATACAAGTTGTACGTGCTACGCACACCTGTTGTCAAGCCAACGTATTTGTGTACCAATAAATGGTATTGTTTTACTTACTTTAACCACGGAGTTGTTTTCTCTCTTCCTGATTCCACTTTAATAGGCTAGTGCTAATCAGGGATTTCAAATGGATACATAAAAGCCTATAAGTATACGTATATTATGCACATGTTTCAAGAATTTCAGAGGGGATCAAACCCGCCTCATCACCCCCTGACTACGGCCTTGGATGTGCCAGAACAACATTGTCGAACTTGCCTTTCGAAGATCAATTATGAACTATCTCGAAAAATTTTATGATAATATCCAGAGCATTATAAATAAGAAAATGTACAACGCATCGCCATACTTACCCGATTCCTATTTTACCAGAATTGTTTTTTGTTAAGTCGCGTATAGTCAGAAATTATTGTCATTACAAAAACAAGTTTATTTTTTTTTAAATTGTATAATGTCGGTATGGTAGGAATCGGATAACTAGGACATGGTTTTAAGGTCGTTTTTGTTTTAAAATAAGTTTTATGAAGTTTTTAACGTTGTGAAACTTTTATAGCACACGCCTAGTTTTATTCAACTTGAACTGTACCGTTACCCATCTCGTTTTTTGGTAGATTCTAATTTTGGGACATCGCTGGACTATTTGTAGTATAAAACCGAAAGAATCATTCGACGGTTTTTAAAAATATCTTTCTTCTTGACTTTTCGGTAACAGTTTCTTTATTAAACCTTGCCTTTAAAAAAACGATGTGTGCAAAGACAACTTGAATATTTAGCTGTTTTGAAGCAAAAGCCAAAAAGTAAAACATTTTCAATGAACGCAACGAAATGTTTTATATTTCAGACATAAAGTAGTCGAGAGGCGTCTCAAAAATAGAATGAGCAAAAACCGGCATGGGCTTTTGGGCATGCCTTTTGTACTTTGCAGTCAAAGTTGGGTAAAGCTAAACGTGCGTGCATCGTCATACTTCGTCGTTTCCTATTGTACCGGCATTTTTCGAAAAATCTGCGTATGGTCTTAAATTATTGTAATAACAAAAACAAGTTTACTTTTCGAAAAAAAAATTATTGCCGGTGTGTGGTAGGAATCGTATAAGTATGGCGCGCCTTCTGGTTCGTGTTTCTTTCAAAAAAAGTACAGTAATCCTCGCAAACTTTTAAAGAGGTCGATCACGAAAGTTGATGAGTATACGTCGTTGATACTGTACTGTTACTGCATTTTTCTCTGCAATAAAATTTTTTAAGAAATTGGTTTCGTTTTTTCAAAATTAATAATAATGTAATTCTTTCATTCCTCCGCTAGATTATTATAATTAAGGTCAATCATCATGGCCCTTTACTTTACCTGTCGTTTTCCTGTCATTTTGCCTGTCGTTTTCCTGCCATTTTCTTATGGTCACGAAAAAATGACAGAAAACAAATGACAGGAAAAAAATGACACACCTGTCATTTTTTTCCTGTCATATCTTTTCGCAAGGGCCTTTAAGTGACAGAATCTCTCGGAGACGAAATATGATGGTTTTCAGGAGATATTAGGCGATAATAATTTTTCCCATTTGCAAAAAATATTTTCTAAGAAGTTATGCGTATTCGAATGTTATGCTTTGTTTTTCAAAAAAAACATCAAATTTTTACTTTAAGCCTCTATAACTTTGGACTGGATTGAGATATTTATTATTTTCTTTCTGACCTTAATAGAATTTATTGCTTTGTCGATTTTCCCAAAAAATCCACACTAATATTTGTTGCCAGTTTTTCATTAAATTTCTACTTTCATGAAGAAGATGTCGTGTGAATTTCATGCGGGCAACATAACTTCTGTGGCCAGGAGCATTTTTTGTTATAAAATAAATATTTTAATTTTTCTCGGAAACAATGACAGATATGGGAAAAAATGTTAATATAAACGTTTACTCAGCTAAAAAAGTTTTATGAAAAACACCAGTGGCTGTTTTGCTATATCTCGCATCGCTAACGACAAAAATTCAAAAATTACATTTTTAGAGGAAAAAAATGATCCCGGCCTTAAAAATGGTTTAGCTCGAATAAAGCTGATAGGATGCTTTTCATTTATTAGCAAAAATTTTTCAAAAATATTGGAAAGAATAAGAAAGGTGGGATTTGCCACAAGAATTTTTTTCATAAAATTTCCCGCAAAAATTATATTTCTTCACGCTAATTGACGGCTGCCGCCATTTCTTTGTATTAAAAAGAATCAGTAGAAACTCGGCAAAGCGACTTTTTCAACTGCGCAAGTACCAAAATGCGCGCATCGATTTGAAATCAATAAATACTATAAATATTTAAAAGAAATTTTTACTTTCAAATAATTAATTAAATTGTATCTAAGGAATATCTAATTTCTTTGAATAATTTATTGCTAATGTAATATTACATGTTTATACTTTGTAATTTTAAATAGACCCGCGCCTTTTGGTACATGCGCAGTTGAAAAAGTTGCGTCCGTTAGCATCACTGGGGGAATCCCGAGACTCTTTTTTTTTAGAACTACATAATCTATAAATCAGTACATTTTTTTCTTCTGTCGGGGGGCTCCATCCCTCGAACCTCCCGTTCCCCGCCCCCACCACCCCTTTTCACGCACTTATAACAAAAAATAGTATGAGTAACTTGTGCGGGCCCACTGATTGTCACTCATGCGCAATCCACTCGTGGGCCATCGGCGACTTCCCGCACTTGTTGCTCAATATACTATTTGGATTGTTTCTCGTAAACGATGTAAGATATCGCAGAAGAGCAAGAGGTATTTTTATGGTTCATCGTCTGCGAGGAAAATGATAAAATTGGAATTAATGAGAAAAGACTTCTCCTGGTCACAAAAATTATTTAGCCCGCATAAAACATATAAGATATCTTCCTTATGAAAGAAAATGTCGGTTTGAATAAAATTAGGGTTTTTTAAAAGCAAAGCACAAAATTCAAATACGCATACTTTCTTAGACAATTTTTTTTCACTCGGAAAAATACGTACCGCCAAATTTCCTCTAAAAAACAACATATTTCGTCCCCGAGAGATTCTGCAACTTCAAATTTGGAACTTGCTTAATTTCAAATGGATTCGGTCTATTAAATATGCAAATAAGCCTTTTTACTCAACATTTTTAGAACCGGAGAAAAATTTGAAAATCATGTTTTTTTGTACATTGAGGTCTTCTATATGAAGCAGTTTGAATTTAATTGCAATAAATTTTGACTGCATGACCTTTTGATTCGAAATGTTTGAATATAAATCAACATTAGGATTAAAGATTCCAAAAATAATTTTTAATATTGGATCTTTGCAAATATCTGTATTTTATTTTAACGTTTGATATTCATATTTATTTTCAGACCTTACATTTCAATTTGAGTCTAGAGAGTTAGAGTGATTAATTTAAACGAAGTTGCTTTAAATTGTTACAAATGAAGTATTCAGTAATTCTCTATATACAATCGTTTATCTTTAAACGTTTTCAAACTACATTCATTTTACACTTTTCAAGCCCAAACGCTTTGCATTCAAATGTATGGGATTGTGTACAGTGCTGCATTTTCCTGACATAAATTTCAGAGTATAAAGAAAGCTCTTTTAATCAGGAATTGAAAAATATAAGTATCTGAATTTAGAATTGAAAGTCATTTAGATTTTCAGGAATAATCATAAATATTTTTCTAGTCAAACATGCAACTATACATCCGAGCAATATGAGGATTCACAAACTGACGATTTGGACAGCGAGGACGAAGAAGTTGAAAAGGCGGATGAGATGGAAGAGAGGCTGATGAGGTAGATGAGCCTGACAAAACGCAGCGTGATAACGAGTGTCGTAAAGGTAAACTCAGTAATCTTGCAAATACCTTTAATTTTGCTTCTTCGTCGAGAAAGCTTTGTGTTCGTGATTTCAAATATTTTTAAGAAGTTCTAATTACATGTTTCACAGTTTATAAATGTCAAGGATGATACTTATGTAATGTCGATTGATGAATTTAATTTGAATTTTTTCAGATGCTCGAGCTTCCGCTCCTGAATCTCACAGGAATACGAGTAGTCGTGGGAAGGAAGTCGACTACCTACTAATACTGCGAGATGCGTGGATGAAAGTTCCGCAAGAAAAACTGTTGAACAAAAGTTGAATCAAAAGAGTTCTACTCTGGGAGCTCTTTTATTTATGGTTATTGTTTTTTACTTTACATTTTTTGATACTGAGAATTGATTCACTTGGATTCGAAGTAGAAAGAAGAGTATAATTTTTCAGGATTCTGTTCTGGGCATCACGAATCCGTTTTGTATTGAAATTCCTGGGCAGTTTTGTCTCCGAATAATATTTAGATTGCAGATTCCGTACAATAAATTTTCGCATCCAGAAAATCTATAGAGTTCCTCCCTCAAAAATATTTGCACTCACGACTCCTTGCAAGTATTCTAGACCGTTAAGGTGAAATAAAAAAAAATACTGGACATAAATTTCTTGTCAGCAATAAAATTCATGCAAATTGTAATTGATACGTTCAAAATTGAATTTTAAATTCAACGTGAAAATTGAGCAACTTGATTATAATTGAAAGAATTCGCGCTCGGACATTTATTCTATGCAGATGGAATGCTTGAATTAAACTTTATCAAAAACATCTCATTTAGATCCCAGTATTTGTATGTATCTTCATCCATGTGACGAGTGAGTCAAGTGACCCGATTCCTACCTTACCGAAACTTTTTTTATTTGCAAACTTATGTTTACACATCCTGAATTTTTATAATTATGAAAAAAGTTTTTTTTGTAAATAACTTTTTTTTCTTTTTTCATAATTATTAAAATTTAGGATCAGAGCCGCATTTCTTAGAGCTTCTTATTTATCATCCCAAATTTTCAACTCGATGTGGCTATTCGTGTAAACCTAAGTCAAGTGACTGATGAGATCAGGATGTTATAAGTTATTTCAATACGTTGTTTGAAATCATTTACGATGATGTTGTAGGTACAAAATTAGAAGCATGATGTAGTTTGCAGTTTGGCTTTGCCGCTGTTATCCTTACACAGCGGCCGTGAGTGTTGAAGGTGACACCAGTCGCCTCTGGATGCTTTCTTAGAGCTACCATGTATCACGTCATAGGTTCTTAGTCACTTGCTTCCTGATGGTCTAGGAAGTTTCTTACAATGCGGCAGGTGTTTAATGAAACCGCCTTTTGAGCTGCCGCCAGTACCCCACTGACTCCTAAATGTTCAAGATGTTCAGTGCATCTTGCGTGCACATTGCCTGTAGCCGAAATCACAATAGGATGAATAGATGCATGTTTCACATTTCTCCATATTGCCTTAACTTCATGCCTTAGCTCGCTATACTTATGAATCTTGGTTGTATAGGTTGCCTGCAAATTTTAGTTGAGCGGACAAGCAATGTCGATGATGTAGACTCTTCCACCTTTTTTCTCTCGCATCACGATGTCAGGTCGATTGGCTCGGATGTAATGATCCGTCTGGATATTCACATCCCAATATAAGATGTAATCTTCATTTTCTAAAACGGACATTGGAATGTATCTATAGAAAAGCATCCATTCTGTTAAGAGTCCTAGGTTTAAGGCAAGTTGTTGATGTACAATGCCCGCCACATCATTATGTCTGTGCATATATTCTCTTTGAGCCATTACGCAACAACCATCAATAATGTGCTCGATGGATTCGTTGGTATCTCCACATAATCGGCACCGGTCAACCACGTCTTGATGTAACACGTGTTTGCGATAATTCCTGGTGTTGATAACTCTATCCTGAATCGCAATGACGAATCCTTCAGTTTCTGGATACAGGAGTCCCTTTCTCAGCCAAATATTGGATGCCTCACTATCCACTTCATATTGATCTAGCGTTTTGGGGTGTTCGCTGTGGATGGCTTTCTGTCTCCATTGCGTTTCTAATTCCTCTATGGTTTCTGTCCTGATATTCAAGGCCTCCTCTGAGGACAAATTCAAGGGCGTGTAGTCAAGATCCGCTTTACAGATGGTGTTGTAAAGCGTAACATCTCGATTGCTGTTAAAATAGTCTCGCAACTGTGTAACTTGTGACTCACACAGTTTTCTGACATCTACAATGCCTCTGCCCCCTCTATGTCGTGGTAGAACTACCCTTTCACTCGCCGAATTACGGTGGTGCATTCGGTGTTTCGTCATTTCTACGCGGATGATTCTGTTTAATCGTTCGAGGTCAGTGTTCGACCATTCGATGAGCCCAAAGGAGTACGTGAGAACAGGGATGGCGTAGGTGTTGATTGCCCTGATCTTGTTTGCCGAGTTAAGAGAACTCTTCAGAACCAATCTGAGTCTTGTAGTGAAGGCAGTCATTAGGCTTTTCTTAACTATCGTATGCTGAATACCCTTAGATTCAAGAATACCCAGGTATTTATATGACTCGCCCTCAGCCATTGCCTCGATGCCATTCCCGAAATCGTTCTCTATCTCTGCGGTCCCTAATTCTCCTCTGGT
This sequence comes from Andricus quercusramuli, assembly GCA_932178445.1. Taxonomy (NCBI): domain Eukaryota; kingdom Metazoa; phylum Arthropoda; class Insecta; order Hymenoptera; family Cynipidae; genus Andricus; species Andricus quercusramuli. The sequence goes on from CAKNXH010053066.1 coordinate 27,158, forward strand.
TAAATGCACTGTTCGGCATTTATCTAGTCCAAACTCCATGTTGATATCATTGGAAAACTGCTTTGTAACATCAATCACTTGCTGCAGTTTCTCGTCCGAACTAGCGTATAGCTTCAGGTCATCCATGTACAGAAGATGGGTCACTTGATGACCATCCTCATTATCATTTACTCGGAACCCATGAGACATGCTATTTAAAGTTTTGCTCAGTGGGTTCAACGCTAAACAGAACCATAATGCACTGAAGGAGTCTCCTTGGAATATAACCGTCTTAATGCGTATTGATCTAGTTATCCTCGGTTGTCCATCATCAAAATACTTGATTCTTGTACCCCAAAGCATCATCGCACGACTTAGGAAGTCAATGATGCGTGGACAAATTTTGTATACTTTTAAGACTTCAAGCAAATAGTCATGTGGTATGGAAGGAAACGCTTGCTTGTAGTCAATGTATGCCATGTGCAAGTTCCTTTGGTGTTAACGAGCTTGCGTCATGGCAACAGCGTCTATGGTGACTAGATCTTTACTGCCTCGGGAGTTTTTACATCCTTTTTGTTCTTCTGTAAGACATTTATATATTGTTGGAAGACAGGCTATCGGTCGAAATTCAGATGGATTTTGAGCGTCTGATTTTTTAGGCAACATATACGTAGTACCCTGCAGCATAAAGCCTGGCATCAGATCTGGATGTTCGATGATCGTCTGAAAACACCGTGCCAACGCAGGATGCACACTAGTCAGGTACTTGTACCAGAAATTGTGCACCATGTCCGGACCTGGAGCTTTCCAGTTACATGCTTTTTTCAAAAACGCTGAAACATCTAAGGCTGTGATGTTCGTCAGCTCCATTTCAGGGTTATTGCTTGCTCTTGCTTTCTCTAGTTGGAACCACGCAGTGTTCAAATTGCTTCTGTTAGTTTTTCCCCAAACATCTGACCAATAGTTAGTCATGTCTTCCAATTGAGGGACTTCGGTGTCTTGCTGGTTATTTTGCTTTACACTCAGTTCACGATAGAACCTTCTTTCATCTGCCTGGAAGGTTCGATTTTCTTGCCTTCTTGCACTATTTTTCTTGTACCGACGCAGTCTAGCAGTAAGAACATCAAGTCTTTGCCGCTGGGAGTCTATAATCTCATACAATATTGCTGGTGTCAATGTCTCGATGTACCGAGGGTGGATGATTTTAATAACATGGTGTATCAGCTTTCTGGTTCGATTTCCTTTCTTATATTGAGTCAGTCGACCCAATTTGCACCTTACTTTGCTGACATCCATACCCAACCTGATCTTCCATGGCGGATCTCGCTCCTGTCTTGGGGTGAAGACTGCATTTATAGGCCTAGTTCTGCGGCCCAACGTTCTAACGGTTGCCACAGCTGCACAGTATACAAGAGTGTGCACCTCTAAATCATTTTGTGTTGCGTTCAAATGCATAGGTAAAACCTTGCTGTTAAGGTGTTCTATTAGTGCACGCAGATCATTTGTGATGTTCATCTTGGGCAGTGAATGCCTTTGTGTTGGTTCTACATGTCTGAACTCTAGTAGAGCATGACCAAAATTCCTTTCAAGGTGCTGTAGATTTTCTGGGACTTCGCTGTTTATATCATCGTTTATAATATCCGGATGTGGCTCTAGTCCATCCGGTACTTGATGTTCATTATCCCTAGCATTTATGTCTTCAGCTGCAATCAAGTTTTCGTTCTCCACATCTTCCAATGGAAGTTCTTCAGTAGGAAGCTGCTGTTCCACTTCCATTTCGATGGCAGCTATTTCAACAGCCGAAAGCAATTTGTTTACAGATATTGAGCGTTTTTGATCTGCTAGATTCTGCTCATTTATTCTTGTGGCTAGCCCTGAGTTGAACCTCGGCTTCTGGCACTGGTTGTATTAGGCCATCTACCTCCGGAGGATGTGGTGGTGCTGGATCATCACCAGGTTGAGGAAGAACATCAATTGCCACTGCTTTTCCGTGTAACGCGGCTTCTTCTAACTGCTGTTCATTGCCGTTGTTCTTCCACTCCAAATCAACCTGCTGTTTAATCTCCATTGCTCGATCTTCTGAGATGAGTAGATTAGTCCTGATGTCCTTCACCTTAGCGATAAGATCTCTCAATGCGACTTTCTCTACTTGAGGATACTTTGCGGCAAATTTCTTTCTGAAATTTCGTCCTTTTTTGCGTGATGTCTCAAACTTCGCACTTTCATAATAGAGTCGCATCAATTCCTCATTCATTGTCGTATCCCAATTGATGCTCTCCCACGGTATTTCTGTTGAAGTGGTTGGCTGCAAATAGCTAACGCTAGCCAAAGCATCCTCAGCAGACGCAGTTGATGTTTCACTGCTTACCGTATGTCGCAGATGTTCTTGCTGGCCAGCTGTTTGATTAGTGAGATCTGCCTGACCATCTCGCAGCTCACCATAACCACCGTCCCGCATGCTGTGGCCCCCAGCGGTGGCTCCAAGGACGCCCCGACGATCCTCGGGTAGCGACAAGCGTTTCAAAAATTTTAAAATACTCTCCATTATTATTTATGGGTTTTGGTGTTCCTCTTAGTCACTTTCCTCTTCGTTTTCTGCCTGTCTGGCATGGGAAACCCTGTCAGTAGCAATGCTACGGCCAACATAGCCTTCAAATTCATGAGAGGAAAGCTCAAGCCCTACCGCGACGACAACGCGAGAACACCTTCGGTAGGTAATATTATTATTTTACTTATTATTTATCATTTATTTACTATTCATTATTATTATTTATGATTATTATTATTTATTCGTAATCATAAATTATGAGAATGTAATAAATTATAATAAATTTGTATCTCTTTTTTGAGTAAACAAATTTTGTCTCTTGATTTTTTTTCATGCCTTTTACCGCTTTTTCACAAATTTTTCATTTTTATGTTTAATGTTATTTTTACGATTTAAACGAAAACTACGCGACCTGTAAAACAGTGATTCATAACAAATATTTAGATCTTTTCTAGGAGCACAATTTTTGTCAATTCATCTTTTTTCGTATCTTGCATAGTTTGACCACAAAATGGAATTTTTCATTATTTGTTGTGCGATCAACATTAGAATTTTTGATTTTTCAAGAAAATTCAAAAAAAATTCGATTGATTTAAAAAAAATGTTGAATACTATAACAGTGATTTTTTTTTTTTTATCAACTAAAGTCATAAGAATAAATTGTTCTGCTTTCTAAGTACTACGAATAGCCGTATATACAATTTTCAAATCTTGAAAAAGTGGTCTTAAAAATTTTGAAAATGCTCTTACTTTTTGAATTTCTTTAAAAAATAGCTGAAACGCCGGAACCATGAAACGCGAACAAACGAAACATGCGACAGTTGGTAGCAACGCGTTATTGCCATATAGAAACGCACGCGTATCGACGATACGCACAAATCATAAGCTGTATCTTGTAACGTGCTGCGACTCACGTTTGATTTTATTACGTAAAATCAGCGCTTGTACATATATACAATAACTACTTTACCGACCAGCGCTCTGAGTTCCCATTCTAAAATTATTGGTATGTCCCGAATTTTATAACATGAAGAGTATTTTTCAAATTTCCAAAATGCATTCAATTTTCGAATTTCACTTCCTTCTAAGTAATTGAGCTGTATTAACATTTCCGATCTTTAAGGAAAATCAAAATAAATTATGAACAATCCTTGACAATTCGAGTTTGAACTAACGAATCTCAACATTTGCTTCAAAATGTTTAAAATGGCCTAATAATCATCACATTATTGTTTACAAATTAGTAAATAAATTTTGAGGATAGATATCAAAACAAACATACTCGTACAACGCTTAGTGATTAAATTATTGTCTCATAATTTTATTTCGATAAAATTTAAATCAGTTTCAAAATGCCGAGAACACGCCTTCAAAGAAAAAATCAGTCTGCTAGCGCAGGCAATGATCAGAGCGATCAGAGCTTGCAAACCTCGGGAAGCTCATCACAGCACGAAACTTTAACGGCACCTGCCGTTTTGCCAGCACCATCGACAAGCGTGGTCAGTTCAAACCGATCGTGAAGTGAGTCACTGGGGTGGTCACCCTCTTCGCGATCTTACAAAGCGCGAAGGTACATCGGTGCAATCGGCACCTATCGGTGGCAATTGTAATCACAAAAGGATGGATGTGTTGAAATCAGCGCGAGACATCATTCCGTCCTTCGATGGGACAAACATGTCCGTAAACATGTTTGTCGAACATTGCCGAGCGGCAGCAACGACCGTTGATGATGAAGATATGCATCTTCTAACAATGATTATGAAAAAAATAAAGTAACTGGGCAAGCACGCCGACATATCCAGGATAAGGTCAGTGCCACACTCGATGAAATTCTCAAATCCTTGCACAGGGCTTTCTCATCAAGAGCCGATACGAGCCAATTGGCTCAAGAGCTCGCACTAATTAAAAGGAAGTTTGGGGAAAGTGTTGCAGACTATGAGATTCGCGTCAATGAAATTTTGAATAAAATAATAATCAGGGTTATGGACAAAACTCCAGGTGCACGGGGCCTGGAGCGCTGTCAAGAATACAAAGAAGACGCGATAAAAAATTGTATGCGAGGTCTCGTTCGCGAAACTCTTCATTTTGTAAGAGAGAGATCGCCAAATACCCTGGATGAAGCCGTCGAGCTTGCCGCCGAGGCAGATGTATAAAATAATACGTGGAATATCGTCCACGGAGTACGAAACCCGAGCGCGGGTAAAAGCAACGATGCGACTGCCGTACCACAAAAACGTATTGCAGTAATAGAGGGCAATGTAGATCAAGCGGAAAATAGAAAAAGGAAGTCTCTTTCTTCAGTCCAATGTTTCAATTGCGAGGAATATGGACATTATAAGCGTAATTGTCCTAAGAGAAAAACAGTTAGTAATGACTATTGACATTCACTTGGGAAGTAAAGATTTACCATCGGTAAAATATAAAACAATTTGTCTCCCCGCTAGGTCAAAAGTTTTAGTTGAAGTTCCTCTCAAGGAAAATAATCTGGTAGAGGGATATATTCGGAAAATTGACGCAGTCCCTAATATTTACATTGGCGAGACTGTAGTCACGAGGAGTGGGGATACAGCATGGTGCTTCGCCACCAACAGTACCTCCAGTGGCGTACAGCTCACCCTCGCACCTGTCGATCTAGAAGAGTGTACTGTGTTACCACCACGTGTCCGGACAGGTATCCATTCTCCAAATACGAAAGAAGGACAGAAGGAACGAGCAACGAGATTCGCTCTTCTTCTAAAGATCCTTCAACTTGACGATCTCAATGAAGACGAAAAGTTGAGCTTATTCGAAATCCTAGGTGATTATTTATACCAATTCCACTTCCCCGGAGACAAATTGGTCGCCACCACGGTATTAGGGCATAAAATAATTACTACTGACAACAAGCCCGTTTTTCACAAAAATTACCGGTACCCTAATATTCTACGAGACGAAATACGGAAACAGGTCGATGATCTTGTCAAAAATGGCATAGTACAGTCAACAAACTCCCCGTATAATTCTCCCTTGTGGATTGTGCCTAAAAAACCCGATGCACAAGGAAATAAACGCTGGAGGATGGTCATTGACTATCGTGCATTGAATGAGAAAACGGTGGGGGATGCTTATCCCCTCCCCAACATCACAGATATCCTCGACCAATTGGGTGGAGCCAAATATTTTTCCGTTCTAGATTTGGCCTCCGGATTTTACCAAATCCCGATGGATCCGGAATCGCGAGCAGAAACTGCATTTTCCATACCCTTTTCTCACCTGGAGTTCACTCGCCTACCATTTGGGTTGAAAACAGCCCCTTCCACCTTCCAAAGGTTGATGGACCGTGTCTTGTCTGGTCTTCAAGGTATCGAACTCTTCATGTACATGGACGACATTGTCGTTTATGAAAAATCCTTAGAAGACCATGCAAGTAAGCTCAAAGCTCTCTTAGGTCGGTTAAAAGATGCCGGATTGGCCCTTCAACCTGAAAAATGCCATTTTCTCAAAAAACAAATAACTTATCTAGGTCACGTTATTTCAGAGGATGGTGTTAAACCTGACCCTAGAAAAGTTGAATCTGTAAAAAATTTCCCAATCCCTAAGCGATGAAAAAATATAAAACAATTCCTTGGACTAGTAGGTTATTATCGAAAATTTATTCCGGATTTCGCAAAAATCGCTAAACCTCTTAACTTTCTTCTGAAAGGAGGCATGCTATTTAAATGGACGGACACCCAACAAACAGCCTTTGAGACTCTTCGTGACATAATATGTTCCGAACCCCTTCTTCAGTACCCTGATTTCTCAAAACCGTTCATCGTTACAACAGACGCAACTAATTATACATTAGGGTTTATCTTGAGCCAAGGCGAAATCGGGCAGGATTTGCCTATCGCTTATGCATCTCGTTCCTTAAACGATGCAGAAACCAGGTATTTCACCACCGAGAAGGAACTTCTCGCACTTGTCTTCGCTGTCCAGCATTTTCGCCCATATCTTTATGGCAGGAAGTTTTTGCTGGCTACAGACCACCGTCCCCTTGTTTGGCTGCACAATTTAAAGGACCCCAATTCCCGCTTAGGCCGCTGGAAAATCAAACTAAGTGAATATAATTATGAGATTGTATATAACCAGGGAAAGGTAAATGCGAACGCTGACGCGCTCTCCCGAAATCCCTGTGATATTAAAAATGAAGGCAGTGAGACCTCCTGTTTTCCCCCCTCTAGCGTTTTGACAGGTACTAGGTAGAAGGCCGAGAGGATGGCATCCGGAAATGTTCACTATAATGAAGACCTTAATAATTCAGGAAAATCAGAAAACTTAGTAGAGTACGTCTTTTTGAGTTGCGGTGTCCTCGATACAACCGTGAAAGAAATTAGTTCCGATGAAGAGCCGAACTCGGAAAATTATGAGACTGCTCCCGAGTCGGATGAGGAGCATTTTCCCCAGGCACGGCGTACCAAGGTAACTGGACCAAGGGCGCCGCTGGGAGATACTAGGGACCCCGTATCTGTGAACTGCCCCATCACCATTAATGGCGCACGAACTGTGGGGATGAGGCACTTTAACCCCGGAGATAATTATAGAAATAGTATTAATAAACAACAGTTATTTTATGAACAGCAAGACTACAATATGGGGGTTGCGTCGACTGACCTAGTCAGACAAGGTCAGTCGGCTGTCACCTCAGGGTGCGATGACCTTTTCGCAGCCTCAAGGGCAATCCCTGGTAGCGCAAATCAGGGAACCCAGTTACGATACGCAGAACAGGCACCAAGTCCACTGTAAGCTTCGAGTGGGGAGACGGGAGAGAGAGGTACGATCGAAATGGTTGCGGAGGGGGGACTACCGGCCTCAAGGGAGTACAGGTTATTTGAAAGAAAAGGGATGGAAATGGAAGCGCGTGAAAGCGGGATAGAGCATGAATTTTCCCCGGTGCTTGTGGTCTCGGAATCATGTTTGAAATATAGCAAAGATGAATTGCTTATGGGAAAAGGCTACATTGTCAACTTCATATCGAGTGACTGCAATCCCGATTCACAGGTTAATAGAGATTTGATTGATGCAAATATAATCAGTGTTGATAATTTAAAAGCACAAAATCCACAAATAGGTCAAACGATTGTTTTTGCCCACAATGGTCGTTATATCTTTAACGTTGTTATAACAAATAGGGGTAGTGATCGTCCTTATCTCAACAACGTCTCGCGCGGAATAATGTCATTGAAAGAGGCAATAATTCCCCTCAAGGTTGAATGCGTAAAATTTTCCAAGGTAGGAAATGGTCTAGATGAAATGTCATGGTACTCAGTTGAACAAATAATTCAGCAACATTTCGCAGGGAATATACTTCATGCATTCATTTGTTCCGGAGAAATTATCTTTCCAGAAAAATCCGATGGTGAGAAAATAATTAGGGAAGCCCACGAATCCACAGTAGGAGGACACAAAGGTGTCTCAAAAACATATTGGAGAATACGGAGTGATTATTTTTGGAATAATATCAAAACCGATGTTCAAAAATATGTGAGATACTGTAGGAAATGTCAGGAAAATAAATTAGTGAGAGTTAGAAATCGCCAACCGATGCAAATTACTGGCACTCCCGCGCAACCCTTCGAGAGAATCCAAATCGACATAGTAGGACCTTTAGCCGCTACCCCCCGCGGTAACAAATACATCCTAACGATTCAGGATAATTTCTCAAAATTCTCTGATGCCATACCTGTACCCCAAATAGATGCAACAACTATTGCCACAGCCCTGGCAGAGCAGTTTATTTCACGGTACGGTTGCCCCCGTATCATTCACACTGATCAAGGAACCAATTTCACAAGCAACCGCGTTCCACCCCCAATCTCTAGGTTCATTAAAACGAAGCCATCAAACCTTGGTCGAGTATCTTCGACAATATGGCAATAAACAAAGCTGGGACGAATGGCTGCGTTTTGCCATATTCTCATGTAACGTCACAGTGCATGAAAGCACCGGCTTCGCACCTTATACACTTGTATTTGGTAAGGAAGCCAATATCCCAACCAGTTTTGCAAAAGAAGCCCCTCCCCTTACGTACGTTCAATACATGAATGATCTTTTTAGAAAACTTCATAATATTCATTCTGAAGCCGCTGAAAGAATTAACACCGCTAAAGAAAGATCAAAGAAAGATTATGATCAAAAGGCGAACCCCGAAAACTTGAATGTAGGAGATCACGTTTACCTTCTAAGCGAACCCCGAAGAACGAAATTTGACAAATATTATACAGGGCCGTACGTTTTAGAAGAAATGGTCGGTAAGGTCAACGCAGAAATACGTCTAGGACCAGCGAAGACAAAGATAGTCCATATTGATAAGTTAAAATTAGCAGCTCTACCATTGAACCCAGAATTAATTCAAATAATAAGTATTTGCATGGTTATGTCGCAAGAAAGGTACACACACAAAAAAAAAATATATATATATATATATATATATATTATAAATATCATCAATAATAATCAATTTTTTACTAGATAAAATACTTTTTTACTGTTAAATTATGATTTATGAGCTTATGCTTTCATGTAAATATAATTATAAATCAGTTCACGTAAATACAGTATTTTATTAAATAATTAGATATAATTTTCTATTTTTATCAATTTGAACAAAATTAAACAAGTAATAGTATTCTAGCTTAACTTTAAGTAAATAATAAAAAAAATCTACCTTTCTTGCAACGCCTTTCAGAATTTAGCATTTCATTATGATAATTATTGCGAAAAAGTAATTTCATGACTTTTTCTATTTTTATAAGGGCTATGGTGTAACGTGCTGCGACTCACGTTTGATTTTATTACGTGAAAACAGCGCTTGTAGATATATACGATAACTACTTTACCGACCAGCGCGATTAATTTGAATTGATAGGAATTTAAAATACACGCTTTTATCGAAATATTTAGATTATTATGAGCGAATATTTAGGAACGTAAAAAGGAAATATAAAATTCTTGAGAAACTCACTAAGTCTTTTTCTCACGGTGCGTCTTTGAAAATTCCAGAAATAAAGATTTATAGTTTACCGAAGCGAACCAAAGAAAATTAAAATATCCGAGCAAGTCACGTCAAGCGTAAAACTAAACATCTGCAAGTTGTAAACTTATGAAATTCGAAACAGACCACCCTCAATTTTAAAACCTTTTAACTTTCTCATGTAATAAAATGACAGGCAATCTATTCAACTCAAAATTGGTCCCTGGTTCTTTTCAGAGTTCGGTCCTTGATTTTTATATGTTTTCCAAAAATCTCAGTTAACGTTTACGACAACCACTTGAAATACCGTCACATCTGTATGGGAGTAACTCACAGAGGGGCCTTGGCCACGCAGCTTCGACCCTTTCGGTTATGTATAAAAAACGGGGTCTTGTTTCGAGTTTCCCAAGTACCTCGGGAAATTGTCACCGAACGACTTTCCCTCTCCAGCGATTCATAGGGCGTGACTCATGAGCCGTGGGCCCTTGGCGATAGAAAGAGAAAATCCGGCAGGGGATAGTTTTAGCGACTACGATTGATTAAGCGGGGGTGGATCACCGCCCTCAACTCGCCCTGGCCAGCGAAGGCGCGGAACGGCAGCGGCCGAGAGCGCGGCCAAGGACAGATCTTCGTCGACTTCTGAATTGTTCACTTCTCCGCTCTCGGAAATTTTAAAGGTAGAAAGAACTGAGAATTGTAACGTTAAAATCTCGTGGATTGGTCGCGTTCGCGATTTTACTGTGCGCGAAAAATAGATAAACATTGTTATTGCGTGACTCTAAATTCAAATTCATGTTGAACATCATTTAATAAACATCTTAAATTGATAACTGAATTCTGTTTTGGATCCTGTGCTCTTTTCTTTGATCGCGTTGGCGTATTTGCAATTAGCCCGAGAGTACCTACCACATTATAATGTGCATACTTTCTTACATTTTTGAAGAGTCAAGAAAAATTAAATTATGGGCAAAGATTTATATTGAAGAATTCGATAAAAATTAGAAGCTTTGTAATTATGAACAAATTTGGGAGATTACAGTTTTTAAAGATTTCTGGGAAAATGTTTTGATGGGTTAAGTTTTATTTTGAAATAATAACTTTAAGTTTTGAAGATTCCAAAATTTGCGGAAAATGAATATGGAAGACTTTGAGACAAATTTCTTAACTTTTCAGGATTGAAAAATTCAAGGTGAACTGAATTTTGCAGTGTGTCAGGAGAATGAAAAAATGTTCCTAAGTGTCATGCGAAAATTTTAAATGATTGTTTTGTAATTAATTCTGAGAGAAAATTAAGAAGGATTACAAAATGTTTTAAATTATTTCCTAAAATATTTAAAAAGACTATACAAAATTTTGCAATTTCGCCATATTACATAATTTTAGAAAAAATGTCAGTAAGTTGAAGATATATTCACAAATTTTGAAACGATTCAAAAATAATTAAAACTTGCACAGAATTTTAATGAATTTCATAAGGTTTTACGAATTCAAAAGATTTCAAAAATTGTCAAAGAAGACTATGAAAGATTTTGAGGCAATTTAAAATTTGAATTTTAAAGTAAAATTTTTCAATTTGGTAAGATTGAAAAATAAAAAAAAATCGAATAAATTCAAGAAATATTTAGTAGAATTGATGAGATTCAGAAATAATTTTGAACTTTGAAACAAAAATTTAGAAGATTATAAGGCAATTTTCGTATATTTTGAATTATTTTTCAACATTTTTAGAAAAATTCCAGTCAGTTAAACATATTTTGAGGAGTTTAAGAAGTTTTGAATAGATTTTTTATATTTAAAAACTTGGAAACATTTTCAAAAATTTATCAAATATTTCTTGATTTCTTTCAAACTTCTAAAAGTCGTAAACATCTATGAAAAGGACTCGAAATTTTCCTAAAATCCTATAAAATGAAAAAAAAAAATCTGTAAAACTTCTACATTCTCTTTTGACATAACTGAAACATTCAAAAATCTTTTTTTAATGTTCTCAAGAATCATATAAAAATTATATTTATTTGAATATAAATACAATTAAACTGATAATACTTATTTTCTTGTTCTCAATTCTCAGAATTGAATTTCAACTTGACTTTAAGTGTTGAAAAACTTTGAACAAATAAATAGTTATTTTGAATTTGTATGTTATATTATTATATTAATATTATTTCTTATTCTTCATGGTATTAAAAAAAAAGATTGAAATTGGTGAATTTCAATTAGTATGACAAAAAAATATATTGAAAAAGAATTCAGTGTTACATTAAAATATTCTTTTATTATTTCCAGGCAATATTTCAAATTGTCTAGGGTTCATTGTGGTGAATTTTGAAAATTCATTATGATCATTCTCATAAAAATGATTAATTAATAAGTTGTATGCCCCTAATTGGAGCCTCATGTGTTCCTCTCAGATTTTTTCTTTGTCGACGTGGGTACTCATGGGCCGATTGCAAATACGATAAAGTGATCAAACAGGAAAGCTGCTTATGATGGTAGAGGTTATGTTTTGGTATTGGGGCCTTTGTTAACATGACGATTTTGAATTTGAAATTCTACATAATCTCAAACAAATTTTCGGTCGCTTTTTATTAATTGATGTTGTGGGTTTTGACCAGCGGAATATATTAACTAATATGATGTTAATGTTTTTTGTACTGGGTCTAAAATCAATAGTTTTTGAATATTGATAGCGAAGCTAGAGAGATTTTTTTCACAACTTATAAAATTATCAATCAATATTAAAGAAATACTGATTTTAGACCCATAGAGAAAAAACATCAACATCATATTATTTAAATTTTCGGTAGATTTTGTAATACTATTTACTTCTTCATTTACTTCAGAATGACACGTGACTGAAGAAATAATTTATCCTCTTTCTGAACATAAATCCAACAACCAATAGTTTGATCAATTCTGGTTAAACACTCTAATGATAATAATTGTTATAAGGGCAAAAATGCATTTTGCACAATTAATAGATTACAAATTTAAAAAGCTTACTTCATATAAAATTGGAGTTTTCAAGATTTAAAATCCGCGCCGATCTGCCGGGCGTAAAGCGTAAAAGCAAAATGTCAACGTATTTGTCAGCTTTTGTGACAACTCCACATAATTGATGATTTGTTGTGTTGCTTAGCTGAAAAGTCATTTAAACGCTATAAGAGTTTAAATGATATAAAATTACTAATTTTTGGAATTCCGAAATTCGCCTCAGCGAAAGGATTACCCTTCGTGTATATACTAATATAGTAGATAGGTAGGTGCAGTTCTAGATACACTTTTTCCGTACGATTAGAACGGAGTCTGGATATTAAGACGGAGTCTAGATATGCAGGCTGCTAGGTGATGAGTCATCATGCCTCGTGAGCCGCCTCGAATAATATAATATAATAATAATAATATAATATAAAGATAATCATAATATTTATAATATAATAATATAAATAAATGTAAATGATATAAATAAATAATATAAATAAAAAAATAATATAAATATAAAATAATAATAATACAATATTTATATAGCGTGTGTCTGTGTGCCTGTGTGAGGGAAGTTCAGAGTGCTAGGAGATGAGTCATTATCCCTCGTGAGCCGCCGCTCGGGAGATAAGGTGATGACGTAGACGGTGGTGTTGAATGTACATTCCTGATGCGTCTTAGCATAATATTGCGCAATTAAACCAGCCTAAATAAATATTTAATTAGTTTACAAAAGATGTAGATGAAATTTGATATGAAGGGCTGTGCATGCCCTACTTAAAATGTCGGTTAGGACCCGGCTAGGAACCGGTTAGAGGTACCTGATTTTTGTCTTCAGTTTATATCCGACACCTAACCGGGCTCTATCCTGCAACATGTAATATTCGTAACCGATTCCTATATGGTTTTTAACTGGGTCCACAAAATACTTTTAACCGGTTCATATCCGCTCTTAACTGGCCCGTTTTACAGAACTTTTTCTATGCGAACTGAATATAATTCAGGAAGAATTCTTAAACTACATCACTGCTCCGTCGTTTCCAACACGAAAAAAAAATTCCGATTTATAGATTGGCTTCTATCCCTGGCGAAAGTATCGGATAGGAATTCCTTCCGAACCAATCCGAAATCATCCGAATCATTCTAGAATCTGTATCCGAACAAATCCTAGTTAATTCGAACCAATCCGAATTTTTTTTACATTTCGTTCGATCCAAATCGGTCAAAAATTAATCCGACTCAATCCGGTTCAATCCGAACTTTTAATCCGAATGAATCCGAAACAAATTTCCAATCTTAATAAATCCGAACTGGGATTGATCTAAAACGATTTTCAATCCGAATGAATCCGATTCAATCCGAACTCTGATTCATTCGGATTGAAAATTCAGTGTATATAAATCCGTCTTCCGATTCATTCGGATTGAAACTTTGGTTCAGATTGATTCGGATTGGTTCTTTTTGGAGTTCGGATTGAACCGGATTGAGTCAGATTGATTTTTAAACGTCTTGGGTCAAACGAAATGTAGAACTTTTTTCGGATTGGTTTGAATTGTCTCGGATTGGTTCTGATACAGATTATGGAATGATTCGGATTAGTTCGGAAGGAATTCCTATCCGATACTTTCACCAGGGATATTTAGTCTACTTTGTTTATCAGAAAGAATTTCTGTAGCCTAACCCAAAATTTATATATAATGCACGCAACGCATTTCCCTTACGCAGAATATCGCACGCTGAGGGTATCGGTCAAAATGGTCCTTATATAATAATCAAGAAAATTCTAACCGCTTATGAGAAACGACCAGTGACGGACCGAATATTTAATTTCAGGTTCCAAACGAGGTTCCAAATTGCCGCATAGAAACTGGTTGGAATGTTTGCTGTATCTAGTGCCGTGTAGGAATCGGTTGGGAACCGGTTATAAACGAATTTTAGTGTTTGCCAATATTTAATGTCATGTTCTATTTTGTCAGATAGAAACCGGTTAGGACCAGTTAGAGTTTCCAGTGTCGAGTGCCATCTAGGAAACGGTTAGGAACCAGTTAGGAACGAACTTTGGTCAGCCAATTTTTAATTTCTGGTTCCATTTGTCGGATGGAAACCGGTTAGGATCGGTTAGAATGTTTCCCGAGTCGAGTGCCGTGTAGGAATCGGTTAGGAACCAGTTAGAAATGAATTTCGGTTTTCGCCAATATTTAATTTCAGGTTTCAAGTTGCCGAAAAGAAACCGGTTAGAATGTTTCCTGTGTCGAGTGCCGTATAGGAATCGGTTAGGAACCAGTTAGAAATGAATTGCGGTCTTCGCCAATATTTAATTTCAGGTTCCAAGTTGCCGGATAGAAACCGGTTCGAAACGAATTTGGGCGTTTATCAGTAACTAATATCAGATTCTAATTTGCCCGATAGAAACCGGTTAGGATAGGTTGGAATGTTTCCTGTGTCGAGTTTCGTGTAGGAAACGGTTAGGAACCAGTTCGAAAAGAACTGTGGTCTGCCAATATTTAATTCCTGGTTCCAGTTGCCGGATAAGGACCTGTTAGGATCCGGGTACTTTCCGAAAATTGAAATTGAGACCGGATGGGAATCGGTGAGAACCGAGTAAAACCCGAATTGGTTTCTATCCAGTTTCTTGTGTTTTCTAACAGGTATTTTAAGCAGGGTGGGCATTCTGTTTTCTACTATAATAAAATTGATGTGAACTTGAGAAGTTAACTAACGTTAGGTCTTTTCCTGCACTCTTATTGGTTGAATCTGAGAATTGAACATAGCAATGTAAAAGTCCGCGAAATTTGAAAATATAAAATGAGAGGAAAACTATCATTCAATAAAATGAAATGACTTAAACAATTACTATCTTGACATAATAGAATTTTATACGAAAGTTAATTTACGTTAGTCAGATTAATTTGATTTAATGACACAAAAAAGAAAATACAATATTTTAATTATGGTTCACAAGAAGAGAGCTAGAGAGAAAGAAGGTGCGCGCACGTGTGCTGTGTCCGCAGTGATGCCAATAGAGTATTTCCATTGAGCCATAAAATTTCAAAATGGCCGAACACGCCAGGGAGAGCACTCGTGCTCTATACATTGAATCCCATGTAATATACTTTTCGAGGATCAATTAATTCTTTATTTTAAGAAAATAGTTATTGTGGGTTGTACGAAGAACAAAGCAAGGGACCATGGCATATTATTTAATCAAATTCCAGCTATTAGAAAAGGAACAAACAAAAAGCATGCCAGACCGGGTGAGGCATACACTGTAAAAAAATGTAACTTTAAAGTTACAAAAACTTGTAAAATTACTTCCTTCATAGTTGTGAACTTACTAGTTTCAAACGAATAACATCACTTTCAATGAAGTAGTTTCACAAGATATTGTGAATTCACCTCTTTAAAAGTAGGTAAGAATTGGACTGCCAGAGAATCTAATGAAAATCCAATTATAATAAATTTAAATTTAGAATTTAAAATTTAAAGATTTTTCGG
>CAKNXH010053076.1:881-21000 GCA_932178445.1 Andricus quercusramuli
AGCGGGAAAATTGTCTGCAGATTCAAATTCCAAACGAACGTCCACTGAGGTCTGTTTGAGAAACTCATTTTGTTTTGAGCAATCAATGACACAGAGAGGAGCGTATTCTTTAAAATCACTTTTCTTCAACATTGGTTCAGGCTCTTTACCATAGTAGGCTGTCTGAAAGTTTGCATACATCTCATACAGAAGTGCAAATTGATTATGGTCAAACTCCAGATTTAAATTACCATACGGATAGTACTGTGAATTGAGGAATAACTTGACATTGGTTATATTGCAGTGATCGAAGCGGTTAGCATATCTGGCTAGCCTATCCTTTCTACCTGTCTGGAAACCCAGTATAACGTAACGTGGTTTTTCCAACTGAGTTGATGTTTTCACAGTCCATATATGTCTTGAGGTGGTGGGAATCAGGGGGTACTCATACAATTCCCATGAGCGAAAACTCATAGTTGTGAGAAAATCTTTTCCAATGATGTTCAGCAAATTTATTTTTTGCTCATCCGAAGCCATTACATATGGTATCATCCATTCCACTTTATGAATTGAGATCTTATATTGCTCTTCGTTTCCTGGCGCTTGTCATGCTTGAACAATGGCATTCAAGTCACTGCGTGATCTTGTCAGGATGAGTTCATGCTTTGCGTTTACAACGATCTTCCGATAGTCTTCAGCAAATCCCAGGATCATACTGAGTGGTATAGTGACATCAAAGTATCCCGCATTATCGGTCAGACGTTTCGTTCCTTCCGGGATGTCTAGCCATCCTGCATTCTCCATTAAATAAATTTGCCCGGGGGTAAATGAGACGTAGCTTTTTATGGTGCTAGTGAGACCGACATTTTTGCAACGATCAATCTCAATACCATTGAGTTCATAGCGAACTTCATCAAACAGATAGCAGATGGCATTGCTCACTAGTGCTGTACCAGTAACAGCTGTTACTCCATCAGACCTTGTCAGTCTTCCATACACATGCAGTGAACTCTTGCTGGGTAGTATACACAAATCTTGATGTTGGACAGCAATTCGAATTTCATCACTGTTGTTGAATGACGATGAAGCATAAGGCTGATGTGAGTGAATCTCATAGTGAGCTACGGACTCATCAAATCTCACTGGTGCTTGAATGTTTAGTATTTCTTCCATTTTTATTACAACAGAAGGAGATGATCAATATCTTGAATGGTCGCTTCAGTTTCTTTTTCCACGAGGTTTGATCTTCAGACCAAGCTGTGTCAGAAAGAGCACGTTCTGAGGTGTTAGCGCCTTGCGTGCTGCTTGAGAACTGGCGTGTGTTTCGCATGTTGACGCTGTTATATAAACACCTTTGCGATTGTACACTATACCCATTATGATGACTTGACGTGCAGTCGTATTGTTATCACCTCTCCTCGGAAATTCACCAAGTCTCCGTCTTGATCAACTATGCGGAGCTGAATTTGATGTATTGTCTTCACAGCGATTGGAAGGTAAATGACGTGTGACGGCACTTCAACGATCTTATATCCTGGTGGTACAACAGGAAAGAATTCATGAATCGTGTGCACTTTGCGATTATTTATGTAAGCTCCAGTAGTGATATTACACTCAACTCGCAGAGCATTCACTTTGAGAATAGCCACAGGTAGATCCGAAGAATGAGTCTTATTGGCTTCGAGAACACGTGGAGCGAATCCCAACAATCGTGCAATAGAATCGTGAGGTTGAAAGTTCACTTTGCGATCACACTTTATCTCGCTGCGCAATGTGTTATTATTTGGCTTGATGTTTATTGTAATTCCATCAATTGCTAGAGCTTTCTGGACATAACTCTCAATGTCTTCAATCTCATAGCTGCCAGTAGGTATGGTCACAACTCGATCACCAACATAGATTTTATTCTTTCCAGTGTCAACGTTAGGAATCGCATTAAATGTAAACATTTCAACGAGTCCAAGTACATAGTTCTTATGAGGAGAGAGTTCTATTGGTGGAAAATACTCTGAGTCTAGCACAGAAGAGTTTCCTGTTATCGTGAGAGTAAATGATTCTTCCATGATCGTGTTTTTCTCTGTACTGACTCTAGTCCGTTTATTACATGTTCTTATATAGACAGTATTTGTCTTTTATATTTAGTTGTCCAGCTAGAAATTTTAAGCAAAAGTGACCACATTCAACACTGTCATAATCCTGATATCTGTCATGATTGTATTTTATCACGCTACCAACACCTAGGTAATCTACGAGATCCAAAGGTGGACGAAGATTACCGAAACTGTCAAAGTATAGGACATTATCACCGATCTTTCTATAACTTACCCAGTGGGTACCTGGGCCGTGACTATCATCAAGGTTAACAATAGCTGACTCAAGTTGACGAGGTCCCTTTACTGGTAGTTGATTACGCATAAATACTCCACGAAAATGTGAAATCTTTAGAGCTTTAGCATACTTGAAAAGATCGGTATCAGTGAGTGCATGGTGAGGTAGCTTCACTACACGTTTTTTGATGCTGGTTTTAGACGAAGTCCCTGTCCTTTTCGGTAAGGTTTCATATGAAGACCTAATCCTTTTCTGTAGGGTTTTAGGTGTAAACCTTTTCCTAGAGCAATAGCCTCCATTGCATTGTTATGTCGTTGAGCTTCTGCCAGTTGTTGCTTAGCTGCGCTAGCATCATTTACCGCCTTAGCTACACCTGCTGCTCCACCAGAGAGAGCTCCAAGTGCACTGAGTCCGGCAAAAATTGGAATCAGTGGCAAAACACCACCGACTTTCGAAGGGATTGGTAGAACACGTGGATTTTGCACTTGATGTTTATCGCCTGCACTTTTGACAGCTTTCTGTGCACCTCTAATTGCAGACTTGATTGCCACTTTTGCATCACTACTTCTTTTAATTGCTTTCTTAGCTGCATTCACAACCTTTCTGAATGCTATTAGTTTATTTCTTGCAGCTGGTTTCTTTTTCATACTAGGTTTCCTCTTCTTTGAACTGGGTTTCTTCGTCAGCCCCATACCGAGTTTCGCTTTGGCATTCATAACGTTAGTTATTGCTAATGCTGCCGCTTTCTCGCTATTTCCAGCTTCTTTAGCAAAAACGCGCTGCCAGGCTTTACTAGCTAGTACACGATCTGCAGCGTTTCTCACTTCAACGTTTTCACGATTTCGCGAGTATGCAATGTCGTGTTCTTTACACGCAGCGTCTAGAGGATTGATACCGGGATCACCTCTAGCAAGTCGTTTGGCTAGCTTAGTACCTGGACCACAGTATTGGTAGCCAGGCAAGTGCAACTCAAAAGGCAAGTTGTTTATAACTTTGTTGATCAGTCCTTTACCTCGATGATGACGGCGTGATACTTTGTTCACTTTATGGTGCACAATCATTCTTCACTGAGCAAAGGTAAGCACGCAACTGATGTAAGAATTATATAAGGGCTGTATTTATAGCTTTCATGACAGTCGAGTTCAAGATGCGCTTTAAGACACAACCCGTTAAACTTCCAGTTGGCAACTTTGACACCTTAGTTCAATCAGAGAAGAAGACGGTAAAACGTCATGGCAGCCTACTACCAGACAGCATTTGAGCAGTATTATGTGGACCATCAAATTGTGGCAAGACGAATACATTACTTGCCCTAATCCTACACCCAAATGGATTAAAATTTGACAATGTCTACGTCTACTCAAAATCCCTCAAGCAACCAAAGTACAAATTCTTGGAGCGGGTGTTAAATAATGTAGAAGGTGTTGAATATTTTCCTTTTAGTGAGCATGAAGATGTAATACAACCAAGTGAAGCTCAAGCAAATTCAATAATTGTATTTGACGATGTGGCCTGTGAGAAGCAGGATAACATTAGAGCCTTTTTCTGTATGGGAAGACACGCTCATGTTGATAGTTTTTACTTATGTCAAACTTACGCTCGAATTCCTAAACATCTTGTTCGAGATAATGTCAATATGTTGATACTTTTCAAGCAGGATGAGAGGAACTTGAGACATGTGTATGATGATCATGTGAATACTGATATGAGTTATTCTCAGTTTCGAGATTTATGTTCGGCATGTTGGAATGCTGATAAGTATGGATTTGTTGTAATTGATAAGGACAGTGAGCTCAACAAGGGAAGATACAGAAAAGGTTTTGACTGTTTCATCTCTCTATAAGTACATGTCATGTAGTGAAAATGATGTCATTATAAATTGAGACATCAACACGTCAACATGTCAAAGTTTCACAAAGAGAAGGAGGTGCTCCGTCAAATTGCTAAAGCTAGTGAGGCGATTCGACGTAAACATCGAAAGCTCAAAATGGGTAAAGAAGCAACTGAAAAGATAATGAGTGAAACGTTTAAGCCAATCGTCATGCCACTGCAGAAACTGGTTGATATATCAAATCCTTCAGTCAAGAAGGAAGTTCAACAAAATGAGCTTGTAAAGAAAAAGGATGAGGAGGATGAGCATGAGGAGGAGGATGACGAACAGGAAGAGGACGATGATAATGCTTCCTTTATGACTGCTGATGCTGAAGGCGAGCAAGATACAACTATTCTTCAAGAAGATGCCGTGACTGAGTCTGCTGATAATTACGAGTATTTAACAAACAAATTTCTCAGGATGCTGCAAAAAAATAGGAAGCAGTATTTGGATATGGTTTATGGTGTGCGTAAACTCAATGATGGCAGTCTTGTGATTGGTGACAAACCCATTAGTTTTGAGGGACAATATATCAATGTTGGTGGTAAACAGTATCTGAAAACCGTTGGTCTCCTTGAACTTTTATTCAAACAAAATCCAGCAGAATCTCATATAAGCACTGACGATCGAAACAATTATAAGGAAATTTTGATTGCTACAAATGCACACAAGAAGCGATACAGTCCCAGTGAATCCATTCGCACTAGCAGCAATAATAAGTACAAGAACTTTATTTCAAAATTATTTAACGTATCACGCAGACGATCATCCAAAGGTGGAGGTTTCCTACCACAGTTTATGGTAGCAAGAAAAAATGTAAAGCCTGACTACGTCTACTGGGACGACCCTAACGAACTTGTTGATCGTCTTCGTCTACTCCTAGCATCTCAGGCAGCAGGCAACCCGAGTCATAACAATGAAATTATATCAATCATTGAGGAACTGCGGGAAGCTGAAATCATATATTAGGAGGGTACTGAGAACGCTTTCATCAGTATGACGATGAGTATCCACGTGTTTGGACGTCACCTGGATCGAACCGCTGCAGGAAGCCGTGGGCCGCCTGGTGTTGGATTCAAGATTACTTCTGACGGCCATTACGATGTAGATGGCAAGAGAGTTTGTAACGTTAGTGAGGCCAAAGAACAATAAGATGCAGTCAATTTGGGACTTGTACAGCGTATTGTGCAAAACGAGATACGTACTGTGTATCAAGTCACATCATCTATGCGAACAGAGATTGACAATAATAGTTTGATGATACGTTTACTCGAAGAATCAATCAACGAAAAACTTAAAAATCTGGAGATTGACACCCAAAGAAATTAATCAGTCCGTAACACTAAACTCATTTCCCAGTTGGACGCTCGATTTAACGCACTCGAGAATGGACAAGGAGAAATTGGCAGTAGTCACAGAACTGCATAAACCTGCTAGAAAGAATTATCCACGTCGTCGTGTGCAAACGCGTGGTATAGACGAGACGTGGCAGGCAGATTTGGTTGAAATGCTACCCTATGCCCGTGAGAATAATGGCTACAAGTATTTACTTACCGTTATAGATATTTTCTCCAAGTACGCTTGGGCGGTTCCTGTTAAAAGCAAGAGTGGATCAGATGTTACTTTAGCAATGCAATCTATACTTGTGCGGGATCGTGTGCCAAAAAACTTACACACCGATGAAGGCAAAGAATTTTATAATTCACATTTTAAAAAACTTATGCAACGATATGGCATCAATCTCTACTCAACGCAAAGTAATCTAAAGGCATCAATCTGTGAAAGATTTAATCGCACGCTTAAGAATAAGATGTGGCCACAATTTAGCTTAAGAGGCAACTATAAGTGGATAGACATTTTGCCTACTCTGGTCTCCAAGTACAACAATACCAAACATCGATCAATCGGTATGAAGCCAAAAGATGTCAATGTCGAGGATGAAGAGGAGCTGATGCAACGCTTTAAAAAACTGTGAAATATACCGAGGAGAAGACCAAAGTTCAAAGTTGGTGACAAAGTTCGAATCAGCAAGCACAAGCACGTTTTTGAGAAAGGATACACCCCCAACTGGACAACAGAGATATTCACTGTGGATCGAGTTATGCTTACGAATCCAGTGACGTACAGGCTCAAAGACTATCAAGAACAACCCGTTGCTGGTGGATTTTATGAGCAAGAACTTCTCAAAGTTAAACATCCAGACGTATACCTGGTGGAAAAAGTAATCAAGAAACGTGGTGATAAAATACTTGTAAAGTGGCTAGGTTTTGACAGTTCACACAACAGCTGGATAGATAAATCAGATATGTAATCAACTTTGTGCGATGTTAAATCAACTCTGTACAATGTCGAACCAATGATGAATCAATGTTTAACCAACGATGAATCAATGCTGAACCAATGATGAATCAATGTTGAACCAACGTTGAACCAATGATGAATCAACGGCGATTAAATGTTAAACTAAATTATGAGATTTATAATACTAAGTTTACGCTTGTGCTAACTAGATGTAAGGTTTTTGATAAATAAAAAAAGCCCTTCGTACATATATAATGTTTTTATTCAATACGACCCTTATACGTACTATTTACACTTGAACCTAATCTTTTACTAGAAGATCTAGCAATTCTTCATCACTATCGCTTAAAACATCATCGACATTCATTACGCTGATTCTATAATGCCCCCATGCGAGGGTGTCTGTACTGTTTAGGAGTAAGTATCGCTTATCGTCATAAGGACTCAGTGCAATCTTTTGCTGTTCAATAGTTTCGACGTTGTGTAGTCTTGACCTAATCACATATTGCGTTCTAGATTGGATACACAAATTTCGCAAGCATTCTGTGTAATCATCGAAGGTGATACTTTTCTTTACAACGGCTGCTTTTACACCTTTGGCTTTTTTAACAAAGTCCTCACCATTGACACGGACACTATACATCTTACTACGCAAACCAACAAATTCCGTAATTATTTTACCATTACATTCATCTTTCATCAAACCCAGAACTTTCTTGTTTTTTTGAGGCATTCCAAAAATATTGTCTCGAGGGTAATCTGATGTGTCGAACTGTTGAATATTCTTTTCCATATCTTCTTTCATGTCGGCATAAATGTCCTGACACTTCACTTCATATATTAAACTGTCTGTGTCAGTGTACAAGAGTTTACAGTTGTTACGATATTTTTTACGCATGTAATCGTAGTGAAAATCATAAATTAGGATTTTAGATACATCCAGCACTGTCAGACCCACATAGATTGGCTTATTAAACAAAACTTCTGTCTTTCTTAACTCTATAGCCATGAGATTTTCACTGAAAATGGCTCGGCTGTGAAAGTTCGGTTTAGCTATGAGGGCTTCTGCTCCATACCTACCCTCCCATTTCGCCACGAGTTTCACGTTTACATGCTTTCGTACGTTCTCCATTGTCTTACCGTAAACTGCATTATTCATCAATTTGTATAAGTTCTTTTCGAATTCATTTTTAGCTTGTGCTCTCTTTTCTGTATTGAAATCTATGTAACTCTTGAGCCATGCTGACTGATTGAATTGAAGTACTCTGTGAATTTTGAGTAATACAAGACCGTTTGCAAGAGCATGTTTGAGAGCTCGGTAATGGAGAACGTACTTATGTTTCAGTAGGAGGGTGGTTAGAAGCTTCTCCTGGTTGGAACCCGGTGGTTTCAAGTGTTCTGGACAGAACGGTAAATCATTATGCTCATCGTGAAGCTCGGGTGGATAGTATAAATCAACTTCTAGAATATAACCAATGGGTGAATCATTTGGAATATTGAAATCAAAATTTTCCAAATTTGTAACCCACTCGAAACCACCGTAAGGAAGCGGTTGTCCCATTGCCCAACCATAAAGGTTGTTTGCATCGAAATATACAATGTAGATGATCTCACCTCTTTCATTGAAAACTTTCATATACTTGTTGTTGGCAATGGTGTATCGGTTGGAGCATTGACTCACTCCACCCTTTTTACCCTTCTCGGTCATCAATAGCATATCAACGTCAGTGAGGAGTTCCAATCTTACCTCTGTATACTTAAGCATAGCGTCCCATGTGAAGCCAGGAGTCGTGTAGTAATGTGCTGGATCGAGACCGTAAGACATGAGACACTGTTCTCGGAAATTTTCAAACACATCAGCCAACAGCAACACATCAGTCTTCATGTATAGTTTTACGTATTCGCCGAGGGTTTTGACACTGAATGCACACCATACCTGTTGTGCATGTTCGTAGTCCTCATCAGATATTGATGAATCATTCAGGGTACTGTGAAACTTTTCTTTTGGTGGAAGCTGGTTTTCTTTCAGTCTCACCCTCGAGTCCAGGTATTCATAGGGGATAACACCTTTCCTCGTTAGAAGTTCAACTTTCTCACTCTCCATTCCAGAAAACATTGCACTCACAATTTTATACTCAGTGAGATACGATGCTAACTTTTCCAAGGACGATGCCATGAATCTGAATGAGTCAATGAATCGGAATTTTATCTGTGTTCCATTAATATATTTAGTAAAAGATATGTATTTTTCCTTATTTAATGCCAGAACTTTTACTTTTCCTTCAAATTGTGTAGCAATGTCGCGGATGATAAAGTGGGCATCATACCCACTCAAGTTGTGGAACACAACAGGTATGATGTTGGAATCTTGATAAGCTAGATTACAGTATTCATGTGCGGGACCTCGATATTTTCCTGTCAGGTGACAGTGATCGCGAACCTTCTTCATGGGTGGATGTAGGGCTTTCTGACAGATATGACATGTAGTGGCTTCAAAGAAAGTTTCCTGTTGCCTTGGTGTTAGTTTCTGCATCGGAACTGGAGATGCCCGTATTTTCTCACACTTATTTGCAATTAACTGTAACTCTTGAGCAAACCACTTTGCTGGTTCCACACCTTCAGGACATGAGTTGTATAATGACAGTGAATCATTGTAACTGCACTTGAATAAGTACCCGATGTCAAAAACTTCAGGTTTCTGGAATACTTTAGTGTTTGTTGTCTGTTTTTGTACGTCTCCACTTGGTATTAATAGGGACTCACAATCGGCATAGATAATGAATGGTACCTTTTCTCTATGCTTGAAATTTTTGAATTTAATGATATTTCTGCCAGGTTTTGGTAGCATTATTTTACAATCATTCACTTTTTTACAATCTTCCCTATGAGCTACCAACGTCTCTATTTTTGAAAAGTAGTGCAAGCATCTTTCACAGATATGTTTTCTTCCATCATGTTTCGATAGCTGGTAGCTAACTAATCGAGAAAGATCTTTGACCCATACATAGTGGAAGTTAAAAGATTGGGTTCTGATATCCTGTTGATTGCTTTCTTCTTCTTCATCACTGCTATCTTCATTTACATATTCCTCTTCAACTCGGAGAAGGTTTACATGAGTTTCCCTCACCTGCGAAGTGAGATGAAGAGGAACCACTATCAACTTTTGCTTCTTTTTAATCAAGCCATAAATATTCACTGAAATGCCATTTAGTGCTTCAAATTTTGATACATCTTTCATTGCTACTGGGAAATTTATTCCAGAAAAGTTTAACTCATCCTTGTACTGCTTATAGCTGAACACGCGTTTAGCAATATAGTTTTTGTTAGGGGGATATATGGCTGATAATATAGCCCACTTGAAGCACTCATTGTCGTTCATATTTTGCACGTTAACACATGCTTTTTTTCTCTTGATCCGTAAAGGAAGATCAATGTAAGAGCTGCCTTTCATAGGGTTTAGTTTGTTGATATTCACTTCTAATTTCACAATAGAGTGTAAGGTCCATCCAGAGTCTTTCTCTTGAAACTCCTCCATTTCAGTTAAGATAGGGTATCTTGCGTTGTTGGTAAACCATATTTTCAAATCCGTGGTGACGTATATCTCTTCATTTTTTGATTTAAAGTTCTTTACATCAGGATCCTCCTTACCAATCTTTAGATAATATGCATTTAGCACAGTGTTGATTTTAAAAGCTCTATGTTCACGCAAGGATCGGCCTACATGTATAACAAATAGAACTTGGGCGTCATCAAGAAAGGCAAGAACATCCTTGTGAACCAGGTTCACAACAATGCATGTTTTCACTCGACTATCGAATGCTTTGTCGACGTCAATCCACTGCACTCGATCGTTAATGTCATTGCGTTTCTTCTGAAGTCCGCTACCCTTTTTAGCGAGAAACTCGAATCGAGCTTTAAAACATTCCAAATGTTCAATAATATTTAGGCACTTTCTTTTCTGATTTATTGACAGTCGTGGTATACATGACAATTCCTTTCGCACTGCTTTTAAGCATAGTATACACTCGTTCCGCCATCGATTAACTTTGTTTAGTTGTACGTTCCCCGATGATGATGATGAAAGCAGGGTCAGTACATCCTCGAAAGCAGGAATAAGTTTCACACACTCATTGAGGATCATTTTCTACTAGATGTAGACTGTCTACACTAATAATGTTTTAACTTCGCAAGTTATTTTTTCTGTTTTGATAATTTTATATTTACTATCCACTTTAATTGCACTGCCTCGCACGATAGAATGACGGCACTCTGATTTGATGTCTTCTTTTATAGTCAGCTATCCCCAACTCCACCAATACCTCTAGAAGGTTCTAGAACTTAAGGATTACCCTAGCCCTATGTGTCGTTTGAATTCACCATGTGCAATCTTGAATTCTACTTTAATTTAACTGACTTGATGGTGGTGCCATCAATTGCTCGTAAGCACTTATTAGCTGTTGTCATCTTAGCACGGATATGAACCATCATCTTCTGTCGGGAAATATAAGGCGTCTCTGAATATGGGCCGGAGACCCCACGACGAGACGCCGCGGCATGTATCTGAACTTCGGTGTCGCACTCTCGCGGTAAAACTGATATCACATTTATCGACTGTATGTTTAAAAACGTTGCCGGTAACAACTTATCGACTAGTGACATATTAACACGGAACGATTATCGTTTATCGGTAAATTACCGGTCATTGTTTTACCGACTTTTAGCTTGGAACAGAACCCTGCCGCCGAACTGCCCGCGCCATCTACATAAAAGTTGCTTATGGGTTCGGTCGGTAAAGCAGGGACCATGCTTATTGACTGAATGAAGAGTCTGCGCGAGTTACCGACTGTCGGTAACTGACCAGTGGCGCCATCGGTCGGTGGCAGCTGGAACTACGCAGTGGTGCCGCAGAACTGTCATAGCTATACTACTTGCATTTTTTTTGCAACTTGTGTCGTTTTTCCATAAATTTAATTTGTTTATGTTGAATGTTATTTTTTACGATTTGAACCAAAAATATTCATCCTAGCGTAAAGTAGTTCTAAGAAATTTTGTAAATGTAATTTAGGCGAAAAATGTTTTTAGATAAAACGTGATTGTAGCATGTCACGTTTTTCCAAAAAGTTAATTTTTTTCTTCTAAATGTAATTTTATAACAAAAGCTTATAACAAAGTAGATCTGTTTTGGTTGTACAACTTTTGTCTATTCATCTTTTTTCATACCTTGCGTCGTTTTTCCACATTTTTTTTTTTTAATGTTATTTTTCACGATTGAAACAAAAATTACGCATCCTGTCAAAAAATGATTGATAACGAATTTGCAGCTCTTTCCTGAGTGAACAACTTTTATTCATTACATTTTTTCGCGGTTTGTGTCGTTTGTTCAAAAATTTAATTTATTTTATTCCTAAGTCAGTTTTTTACAAATTAAACAAAAGCGACGCGTCCCATAAAAAAGTGATTCATAACAAATTTGTAGATCTTTTTTGAGTGCACAATTTTTGTCAATTCATCTTTTTTCGTATCTTGTATAGTTTGATCGTAAAATGGAATTGTTGATTTTTCATTAGTTTTTTGTGCGATAAAAATTTGAATTTTCGATTTTTCAAGAAAATTAAGAAAAAGTTTTTCAACAATATTTCAGGGTGTTCAAAAATGAACATTTGTCTTCTCCAGACTTTTTTTCATATAATTTTCGTTTGTTTTTTGGAATTTTGTAAATGCTATAATTTCGGTAATTTTTCTTTTAACAAAAAAAGTCATTAGCATGTTTTGTTCAACTTTTAGAGTAATATTAATATTCGTTCATAGCGTTTTTAAATATTAAAAAAAAGTGTTCACAAAAGTTTTCAAAATGTGCTCACTTCTCGCATTTTTATCAAAAATGGCTGGCTAACGAACTTGACCATCATTTTAGGACACTTGAAGAGTATACTAAAGCCTAATCCAATACGTTACTTCTTTTGAAAGTTATCGTCCGAACAAACTAAAAATCTACAGTCTAACAGACAGACAGACATTTTGTAAGAACCTGTTTTTTGGGTTGGGGGGTCTCAAAACGTGAACATTTGACAAAAACGGGGGTCAAATTTTACACAAATCTAATACCTTCTCGTTACAGGATGCGAATGTAAAAAGACACAAAGTAATTTAGGTTCTTTTTAATTTTTAGACAATCATTTTTTGCAGTAAATATTAATAATTAATAATTTTTATTAATACAGTTAGGGGCCGCACTATAGGTCAAATTGCATTTTTCTGGTTTAAAATCTAATATAACGAGAAAGAATAGAGACAACTCAACAAATTTTTGTTAAAAATAAAGTTTATGTTACGTGGATTGAAGGAAAATATGTAAGAATGCCTACATTGCTCATTGTAGGGGTTGAAGTAAGGGGTGAAGGTGAGCATGTTTTAAGAATCGATGACCTTTTGTTTTTCTCTTTGCTGAATCTCAAAGGGAAATCATGATATCGATACAATTTCTTTTTTAATTGTAGTAAATGTAATGCAGATTAAGGCAAAAATTATTAGGATACCATCAACTTCTAAATTAGGAGTTCAAATAAAGGGTAAGTTGCTAAAAATCAGAATATTCGCTGAAAAACATTGTAAAGGGTTTTCGTGGGTGTTAAAAACGATTATAATAATAATTATCATAGTAAACATACTTATTTTACCAAAAAAATTGCATTCTCAGACAGAGGACTCAACCTGACGATAGCAGTAATGAAGATTGATGGAAGAATAATTGTTAAAATAAGAAAGAGCGTTGTGTCAAAACAAAATTATCATTGCAAAATTTTAATGAACATTACTTGATGAGCAATAGAAAATTACTAGTTATAAACAATTATTTTCCAAATAACACTTTTATCATAATAAGGTCTTCAAAACGCCTTCTTCGAATATACCCTAGAGTGGGGGAAACGAGTAACCATCCACACAGTAGAGAATAATACAGAAATGGTTGTCGAAATGATATTCAACCCCCACGAAAACCATTTGCAATTCTATTCTGCGATATTTCGCGTTTTCAGATTCTCGCTGTCCATTTCCATCCCTAGAAAGGATAATGATAGCGAGAGATTATCCATACAGTTGAGAATTTTGAAGAAATGGTTATTTGAATCGTTTTTACCACCCACGAAAACCCTTTACAATGTTTTTCAGCGAATTTTCTGATTTTTAGCCACCAACCCTTTATTTCAACCCCTAATTTAGAAGTTGATGGTATCCTGATAATTTTTTCCTTAATCTGCATTACCTTTACTAGAAGTTAAGAAAAAATTTGTATCGATATCATGATTTCCCTTTGAGATTCAGTCAAAAGAAAAGTAAAAGATTATTATCCATTTTTCAAACATGCTCAACTTTGCCCCTTACTTCAACCCCTACAATAAGCAATGTAGGAATCCTTACATATTTTCCTTTAATCTACGTAACATGAAATTTATTGAAAAAAAAAAAATTTGTTGAGTTATCTCTATTCTTTCTCGTTGTATTAGATTTTAAACCAGAAAAATGCAATTTGACCTATAGTGGGCCATCCGTAAATCTCGTTGCGCGTTTTTCTTTTGTTTAAATAAAGATGAGAATAAAATTGTCCTGAAGTGAAAAAGGATACAACGATATAAAAAAAAATATGCCCGCTTTGCGGGCACATTCTCATTGCGCGCTACGCGCGCGGCTCGCTTCGCTCGCAAATTTGAGCGCGCCTAGGGCGCGCGACTGTTGGTTCTCGCGCTTCGCGCTCGATAACGTATTTACCTCGCGCTACGCGCTCGGTCTTTATATTTCCCAGACATTTGTGCACAGACCTTTTGAAATTAAAGGTCAAAGCGTGAACAACTGTAATTTCATCGTTGTGAATTCTCTTTTGTTGAAGCTCCTTCGGCTTTAACGAACACATTCTTATCACGTATCTCGTGCTTCGCACTCGATTTTGTCCAAAATGTGAGCTTTTCCTGTTATGCTTAATACTATTATATCTAATGTACATTATATTTATTTCTGTACCTCGAACTGGTACTATGAAGAGGGTTCTCAAAGTACCTACGGCCTTGACGATTACATTCTCATTGCGATACTCGTTCTTCGCGCTCAGCAGCTATAGGCTATACAGAAGATTGCTTTTGAAAAATAAAACCATGTGAAAACTAGCGGAAATTCTGATTAAAATTTTCTAATCTACCGGAAAATTTATTTTTCTACTTTTTGAAAGTCTTCAAAATTTTGAAAAGTATATAACTTTTCTAATTTCCACCGAAATTAAAAATTTCATTAAGATAATTTTCAAAACTATTACCCATCTGTAAGAAACTTCCACAAAAATTTCTGAAACATGAAAATAATTTTTTTTTGAAATTTTGAAAATGCTTTAAAATTTTTAATTTTGGTTGAAAATATGTGGTTAACGAACTTGACCTTCGTTTTAGCACCCTTGAAAAGTTTACCGAAGGCTGACTCGATTGGACAAATCCTTCGAAAGTTAGCGTGGCGACAACATTCAGGTAACCATACAGACATACAGACAGACATACAGACAGACAGACAGACAGACACCGACAAAATTTCATGATTTTCGGACTCGGGGAGTACCGGAACATAAAGATCCGTTAAAAACCAGAGATCGAAAATTTGGACGAATACAATACACTCTCATGAATGAGAATGTAAAAAGAAAAACTCGTCACGAGATTTATGGACGGCCCCTTAGATGCAGCTTTCTTTTACGAATCCAGCGATACTAAAAAACTCATTTTCCATAAAAATGTCACTTTTTTAGTTTGGAGAGCAGAATACCCTAAAAATTTCCATTTCAGGCCTATACAAAAAATTGTAGTATTATTATTATATGTACATACATGGCAACTGTTATTTATTTGCAATTGTGAAAGATAAAGCCTTTCAAATACTGATAAATTTTACTGCTTATTACTTTGTTAATAAAACTGTAACTATATTAGTTTATAAGAATTATAGAATTATATGATCGTTGGTAACAAAAACTTTTAATAGTTATTATTCCTGAAAATATGCATATAATTTTTAGATCAGCATAGTATTATCTTTTCTAAGAATATACATAAGGGAAACGGAACGAGCATCAGCAAATTAAAACGTCAAACTCTTATCTTAAATGTATTTACAACCGTTTACAAAGCATCCAATCATATTTTGTCCTTCTATATTCATTTTAGAATGATTGATGGGAAAAAAGTGAAACATAAAAACATTAAGCATGATACAACACATAAATAAAGGAGTGAAATACAATGATTAATAAAATATGCTGAATTAACAAATAGATAAGAAGCTTCATAGTGTATGTTAAGTGCCTATTGTATATAATAAGTGAAATACTCTTGAAGTTATTTAACGAGGTAATTATTATTCCTGGCAAAAAATTCAAAGTCAGTCAAGTATGTGCGTGTAGAAGGAAGCGATCTAAGATCATAATTAATTTAGATGATACCAATTTTCATGTATTGACTACTTATTATACATATTATGTACTTCCTACACTGAGAAACCCTTGTTTGTATTTCTTGTTAAAAATCACACTAGATTTCACTATCTGAACTTTGCAATGAGAGGCAAAAAGCAAATTTTAATAATATTTACTAACCTCAATAGTAACTCGTAGCTACTTAAAGAATTATAAAATATATTGGAATAAAAGTTAAAACAATTGCATTTATTGTAAAAGACATTTGAAGTATTGGGTGGAGTTCCGAAAAGCGCTTACCTCCGATTAATTTGAAACTCCGTATACCTATGTATTTTGACGTGCTGATCACGAATATGATAGTGAAAATACCCGCAAATTTGATTTTCAAGGTCAAACCCCCAAAAAACTATAAAAATTTCATGTTTTTCCGTTTATTTCAGTAAATAATAAAAATTTAGAAAAAAGTTTTAAACAAAAGTTTTAGATCTTTTGAAAATACATATTTTATGTTCTATATGTTTTTACCCTACGATTGACCGTTTTTGAGAAAAGAAGGGAAATGTCGGTACGAAGTGTAGAATTGCTTAGGTCACACACGGCACCCATTCCAACGTGTCATGGGGGGCGGCAAAGCACCCCTACGACTGGCCACAGAAATAACTTAGGTTACACATGACCCCCTTTCCAACGTCTCATGGGTGGCGGGAAAACACCCCTGTGACTGGTCACAGGAATAACTTAGGTCATACACGACCCCCCTTCCAGCGTGTGATGGGGGCGGGAAGGCACCCCTATGACTGGCCACAGAAATAACTTGGGTCACACACACGACCCCCTTTCCAACGTGTCATGGGTGGCGGGAAGGCACCCCTATGATTGGCCACAGAAATAATTTAGGTCACACACGACCGCTTTCCAACGTGTCGTGGGGGGCGGGAAGGCAACCCTGTGACTGGTCACATAAATAACGTAGGACGCATACCATCCCCATCTGTTCCCTAATGTTTCGTGGAAACATATCTTTTGCCATTAACCCATTTGTTTTAGCATTAATTTTTATTGTGCAGTATTTCTGTGATTTTTAATATTTAATGTCCACCCAGCCTTCCATGAATTTTTCATGCAATTTAAATCGCACCGCTGAACATTTTGCAGTATTTCTGTGATTTTTTATATTTATCTTCTATTTTCTCGAAAACTATCAGTCGTAGGGTAAAAACATATTCAACATAAAATATGTATCTTTAAAAGATCTACAACTTTTGTTTAAAACTTTTTTGTAATTTTTTTTTATTTGCTGAAATAAACGGAAAAATATGAAATTTTTAGTTTTTTGGGGTTTTGACCTTGAAAATCAAATTTGCGGGTATTTTCACTATCATATTCGTGATCAGCGCGTCAAAATACAAAGGTATACGGAGTTTCAAATTAATCGGAGGTAAGCGCTTTTCGGAACTTTATCCGAAGTATTTATTAACCTCTGTAGTAAAACTGCAAGTCTGCACTATTTACTAATTTTGGTAGGAGAAAATAGTAAATTTGTTGGATTAATATCTGTAGAAGATAACAGTATTTACAAAGTGCTGTAGTAAAATGATGCGCAGGGACCGTGCACACCGAATTACTAACTGGTTAGCAAAATCTGCTACAGTGGGAATAGTAAAAAAAATAAATACGTGTTGCAAACTTTCACACAAGCCTACCTACACACATGTTCTACATTTAACGCATAATTCACATTTATTTAAATTAAGAATTGACAGCATTAGAAATTACATATATGTATATATTCTTAAAAGATAGTATTTTATATTATAAAGCTGAAACAGAAAAATCGGGTTAAAAGAAAACGAAGGCTGGCGGGAATCGAACACGCGTCTCCGGGACAGCAGTCGGGCGATGATCCATCTACCTATAAGACGTTGTGGGACTCAGAATGAAAACTTCCATATTACCTAAATGATAGAAAGTTTATTGGTTCTAATTCATTTAATCCTTAATTGATTAATATTCATGATATTTTTATAATTTTAAACAACAAAATTTTTAATGTAATTAAAATAAGTAAATATTTTTTTTTAAATTATGTTTTTTTGCGGATTTTGCATTGAAACATAAATTAGATGTCATTTTCGCAACCTAAAAATATGATCGGCGATCGACAAACGTCAGATGCACTCGGCCGCGCTCGGTCCAAGGCTCGATACTTTCTGCTAAATCAGTAATATTTAGGACCAAATTTAATAATTGGTATTAACCTTTGTTACAAAAAGTAGGAAATGTCCATAATTCACATCGTGTTCCTACAGACAATAGTAATTTCTTCTACATATTTAGTATATTATGTTATTTAAAATACTTATTACTTTTATTTTTTTTTGTACAATTTATTAATTTCTCTACTAATTTTTCCTACATCGGATTTTACTACAGAGAATAGTAAGGATTGCTATTACCAAATAGGAAATCTTCTTATAAAAATAGTATAACTTATTATTTATGTATTAAAATGTCAAAATTTAAGCATTTTGCCCCCATTTGCTATCCGTTTTAGTAATTTTTCTAACCTAAAGTTTCTCAGTGTATTTAGTATTATTAAGATAAACGTAAAGTGTTTGCGTTGATAGAACATTTTTTGGTGAACGGATTTTAAATACACTACATTTGTTCAGGAAAAAAGTTGGATGAATATTCAGTCTAAAAATATTTTAACTTCGAATAATTCCAAGATTTTCAATGTCTTGACTATATAAATTATGATAGTATCTCATTATTTAGGGTCCGTTAAGTATGACTAAAATTCCAGAAAACTTAAGGTCTTTTCGAGACTTAAAGAAATAGTCTCTAAATATTAAAATTTTCTTCATATAATGGTTTTCAAGTTGAAATACTTATTGGGTTCCAGTTTTCTTGCAAATCAGAAAAAATTTAATTTCCTCTTCCATTTATTATTGTGAACTTTCATTCCCTTCAATTTCAGAATAAAAAATCTGCCCGCTTTGCGGGCACATTCTCATCGTGCGCTTCGCTCGCAAGTTTGAGCGCGCCTAGGGCGCGCGACTGTTGGATCTCGCGCTTCGCGCTACGTGCTCGGACGTATTTAAATCGCGCTTTACGCTCGGTTTCTCTAGATTTTTGAACTTCGTGTTCGACTTTGATGGAAAGAAAAAGTTTATTTGCAAATATTATAAAATTATCAAAACCTCTACATGTGAAGTGATTGTTCAATTTGTTTTTATTTTAGAATGAAATGGAACTTTATTTACTCAAGATTCTATCGACCTTAAAGAACACATTCTCGTCCAGACACTCGCGCTTCGCGCTCGATATGTGATTTGGAAATCACTTGAACCTTGCGTTCCACGCTCGGTTCTGTGCACCGTATGATTGAAATGAAAAAGTCACGAATAAAACAAAAACTACGCATCCTATTAGAACACGATTTATAACAAATTTGTGCCTCTTCTTTGGATGAACAAATTTTGTCTCTGTCATTTTTCTCGTAGCTTATGTTATTCGTCTAAAAATTTAATTTTACTATTTCTAATGCTGTCTTTTACGAATAAAATAAAAACTACGCATCATATCAAAAAGTGAATAATGACAAATTTGGAGATCATTTTTGGGTGCATAATTTTTTTCAATTCATCTTTGGTCGTATCTTGCATAGTTTGACAGCAAAATGAAATTATTGATTTTTAATTATTTTTTTGTGTGATCAAAATTTGGATTTTTGATTTTTCAAAAAATTCAAAAAGTTGTTGAGAAAATATTGTAGGGTGTTCAAAAAGAAACATTTTCCTCCTTTTGACTTTTTTCCATATCGTGCGTTTTTCGGCATAAAATGTGCATTTACGTTTGTTTTTTGTAATTTTGAAAATGCTATAACTCCGGTAATTTTCTTTTTATCCGAAAAAGTTATTAGGATAAATTGTTCGAGTTTTGGAGTACTATGAACAGCCGTACATAGTATTTCTGAATTTTGAAAAAAAATGGTCTCAACAATTTTCAAAATGTGCTTACTTTTTGAATTTTGATCCAAAATAGTTGGTTAATGGACTTATTCTTTCTTTTTAAGCCCTAAAAAAGTGTGCCAAAGCACAACCCAATCTTATTATTTTTTCGAAAGTTATCGTGCCTACAGACAGACAGACAGACAGACAGACAGACAGACAGACAGACAGACA